>CAOJBI010432599.1:0-17159 GCA_948277035.1 Euphorbia corollata
TGGCATGGCCAACCTGGCCGGCCTCACCATTGGCTGGCTGGCCACACCATTGGCTGGCCGAAAGGCTTGGCCGGCCAGTCATAGGTATGGCCGTCCATGATTTCCGGCCGGCCTATTGGCTGGCCGGAAATCTTGGCCGGCTAGCCCATTTCCGGCAAGGATAATAAATTAATTTTTTAAAAAAAAATTTAATTATAGTGGAAAATTTTAAAAAAAAATTAACATTTCTTATAAAAAAAATTAACATTTGTTATATAACATTTTTTACTAAAAAAATAACATTTTTTACTAAAAAATTAACATTTCCGGCAAGGTTTAGGCGTTTAAAAAAAAAGAATTAAGTAAATAAAATACAAAATTAACATTGGTACTTGAATTAAAATTATATTATTAATTATTTTGGATTAATATTTTACTCATAAAAAAGTTAATTTAATAAAAATTAACAAAAATCTGGCCGGAATTTCATCGCTGGAATGAAATTCCGGCGAGATTTATCCCTGGCCGGCCAACCAATGGTTAGGTCGGCCAAAATGGCCGGCCAGGTTTAAATTTTCCGGCCAGTCACCGGAAAATCGGGACTGGCCGGAAACGGTTTAATTTTTTTTCCGGCCAGTAACCGGAAAATCGGGACTGGCCGGAAAAATTAACTTGCAATTTAAAAGAAAAAAAAATTAATTTAGGGGTAAAACGGGAAAAAAATGAAAAAAAATGGACGACGCGAAGTAAAAAGAGGCGACGTGTAGCAATTCAGATAAAGTTTTAGATAGTAACAGGATTTAATTTAAAACAATTCAAATAAATTTTATGTAGGTATTGATTCATTTACCTATTCCGGATCTCGGATCAATGGTCCAATCAATCGGGTTAATGAGATTTTAACGGGTTTTTCATATAATATGTTTTTAACATGACTTCTCCCCTTTTTATTATCAGATCCGGATTTTTCAGTCAGACCTGGACGGATTTAACAACATTGATTTATCTAATAATAATAAAAAATAAAATAAAATTACTATGTCGAAAAAAAGTGTCATCGTAACCCACACCCTACTTCAAACACAAATAAATTACTCTTTTTCAGATTTTTAGCTCATCTGGAATTTTAATAGTGTTACACGTTAAGCATTTGTTGAAACAAATGTAAACTTCTAATCATTTGATTAGGCCAAGGCTTTAAAAGAATTGAAAAACACAAAAACTGTGTTTATTGTAATAAAAAATAAATGCATTAAAACTAATTTACTAGTAGAATTGAAAACTTTGAAATAAGAACTGAACCTTAGAAACTTGCAAGGAAGAAATTATGTTTATACTGTCGCGTGGATTTTTTTTTTTTTTTTTTTGAGAAATGTAGAATAATTAAATCCAAAATCAGAAACCGAAAAAAAAAAGCTATGGCCAAGTAACGTATTACCGAATCGAATAAAGAACCAACGAGCAATTGCTTAATACCCGCACCTCCTTCCTACTATGGAGTATGATAATGAGGCCATAGGTCAAATTGTAGTTACCTCTGAAAAAAAAGTCCAAATTAATAAAAGAAGATTTATATTTTCTTGTTCTACAACTTAATATTGGAAAATATTGGGGTAAAATTAAAAAAATATATTGTGATTTCACTCATTTAAAAAAAAGGTATGAGGAATTTTTTTTTTTTAGTAAAAAAGGTCTATGATTTCAAAAAAATTGTAAATAGAGAATTCTCAATATTAAATTATGTCATAAAATGAGTAATCTTGTTCATTTTTATCTAAAGTTTTGCGGGATGACTAATAAAAATACAATACACGTTAAGGATAAATCTTGAAATTTTTAAAAAATACAAATATTTTTTTAATTAAATTATGATAACAAATTTTAAAAAATCATAAAAAATAAAAAAAACATCCAAAAATTACTCAAATCATGACTTATAATTTTAAAATAATAATGTTTAATTTATTAAAATATTAAATTGTTTAAAATATTCAATGCACCACCAATATTCTAAAACCACATATCATTTTGCAAAAAAAAAAAATTCTCAGACTGGGTGAAACCACACGATACAAGTTAACCCTAGAAAGAAACTAGTTGTGTACCTGAGCAGGATGTAGAGGTGAAATAAATTGAATTATATCCTTAATTTTTGCCATATCCAATCATTTAATGAACTACAACAGGAGTTTTCTGAATTTAAACTCATTCTATTTCCTAGAAAGGTGAAAAATAAAAATGCTCCTCAACATGAATTTCCAGATTTTTCAGGAATTTCAAAAATATCGTTCCCGTTGAAATTTGACAAACATGTAACTGAGATAAGGGGAGAGACGTACTTTGTAGAATACAAGGGAATTCAAGGATGAAAATGCTCAATATCCATTAGGGGGAAACTACTTTCTGATGCTCTCATCCCTCGAAGCATATTCTTGGCGGTTTCCTTCTCCTGAAGAAGCCAAAACAAAACAAATTATAAAACTAACTAATTGACAAGCATGTATCTCTGATTTTTGATTAAAAAAAAAAACAATAAAAGGACGATAGACATTTATTAAAGTATAGAACTCACAGGGCCAGTGTAGTCCAGAAGACGAGTAAGGTAAACCTCTGCTTCTTGGTACCGCTTCTGATCTTTACAGTGTTGGGCAAGGAACAATAGAGTTTCAACCATATTTGGTCCTTCTCTCTCTTCAGCTTCCATCCTATCCAAGTCTTTCTTGTAGTAAAATGCTGCTTCTTCAAAACGCCCTAACTCTTTGTGAAGCTTTGCTAGCTGATGCAGAGCTATGGCCTCTGTGTCATTACTATTCGCAGCCCTTCTGTAACACTTGATTGCCTCTTCTAGCATCCGAAGCTGATCACTTTCATAACAGTGAGCCATAGCAATCCACAGCCGAGAATCATTAGGCTGCAAAAACACAGACTTCTTAAAATAGTGAAGAGCATAAAATGGCATGCCCATCATCTCATATGCTTGTCCCAGCCCATACCAAGCTCGATAATCACGAGAATCAATATCTACAGCCCGTCTATAGGCATCAATAGCAGCTGGAGTGTTCTTCATCTCCACATACTCGTGACCCATTAGAGTCCAGGCAGATAGATACTTCCTGTTCAACTTTAGCGCCCTCCTAAAGTACACAACAGATTTCTCATGCATCCCCTTTAAACTGTAGTAATTTCCAATTATGCAACAGGATTCAGGTCTGTATTTATCAATCATAAATATCTTATGGGCAAGCACACTGAGGGCGGAGGAAGCTTCCTTTGAATAAAGCACATTGGAATACATATCCATGTCTTCCACTCGATAGGGATCGTTCGTAAGAAGTTCTTCAAATATAATTTCAACTTGTTCAAATTCACGTAGACTGTACTGGGCTTTTGCTATTTGAGCTCGTATGTAATTGCTGGAATTGAAAATCACCTGGAGATGCTCATATTTAGCTAGGGATTCACTGTGCATTCGTAGTTCTTGGTAAGTGCTAGCAAGAAAGAAGTCCTTCATCCAATGGTTACTAAGGTTAAGGTTATTCAAGATCTCAACTCCAGTACATAGGGACTGCAACTCTAACCAAGCACTCCAATTCCAAGGATAGCTATTTACAGATTCCACAAGAACGGTACAAGCAAGCTTTTGGTTGCCTTTCTCTTTAAGCACGAGACCATATAAGTACAAACCAAAGGGATCGATTATGCCTTTATTGTGGAGAGTTGACAACTCTGCCTCTAGCGATGCTAACTCACGATTCACAGCATCACTCTTACCCAATGGCCCTTCAAGTTCTATCATTTCCTCTTCTTTTCGCTTTTCTCCAGCCTTATACAATCAGAAGGAGAAAATAAGTGAGGACAATTTCATTATGCACAATAGCTTGATTTAAGATAGACATCATGCAAGTTGGCCATACCATATGAAACTTCCAATAAAACGGGTACATATTTTTGTAATTCCACGATATGCAGTCAAATCAAACCTTGGATATGCGACAAGTTTATAACATCAAAATCAGTGTCCAAATATACTTGCAAACTCAATAAAATTAAAACAACGAAGTTTTAGACAAATATCTTAGCCTATTGGTTGAGACTGAGTATGTAATTCTGGTGGTCAAAGGTTCAGCTGCTTAAGTCACATATAGGGTGGAGTTGGGGTGGAGATTTTTCTTTATCGGCAATTGCACAAATTAAAAAAAAAAAAAACAGAGAAGTTTAAATGGAAGATACATAGCCAAGAGACTGCTTCTCCCAAAACTTTTTTGACAGCAATGGAACGTTAAAACGAGGTCCAAATACAATGCACTTTTCAAAATTGTTTCCAAGATAAAACAGGAGAACGGTCCCACCAGGTGAAAAAATAACATTAGATCCCAAGCATGTTAAAAAGCAAAGCAGGAAAATCTGAAAAAGGACAAGTTACAAAATCCTCAAAGAAAAGACTCCTGAGCTTAGATGAGAGGTTTATTTGTTTTATATTCAACATGAGTTATACAATCTCCATGCGAAGTCTTCAATAATGCATATAAGAAATTTGGTGAACATCATCAAGCCAACTCCTATTATGATTCTCCAGCATAAATCACATCATGAAATTAGCTAACTTTTTAAAAAGATTTTCCTCATTTGAGCTTACATTAAATGAAAAGCAAAATCTCCAACCCATACCGGATGTGACTCGAATCTGGGACCTCTATCAATTGTAAAATTTCTAGTCTTCTAGTGTTAATAAGAAAATACGATAAATAGCTTTTTACTTTGTTTGAAGGTGTTTTGCAATGGGTTTGCAACTGCTCAGTCCAAGCTTAACATCTCTCTCAAATTACAACGAAGAATTCAAAGTTACTTCTATCCCATTATATCTGGGAGTTAGAAACTTATTGTTTTACAGCACCTCCTAGTCATCTTAATCTTTTCTATTTATCTCTTGCGGAAAAAAATGCTATGAAGCAAGAGCATAAAATTAAAGTATTAAGTAATAACTAGTCTTGTTTCAGGTTCGGGCAAGAACTTCAGGAACATTAGCATGTATCTTTAACTCTAACATGGCGTTTAGTTTGCTGAATGTTATTCCATAAAATAGAGCAGAAATGAATCGAAGAATATGAACTATGATAACCTATTTGTATTGGATCCATCATAGCTATTCTACATCTCATGGAAAAGCTATTTCTTTCACCTTTAATGGAATAGCTATTGCATGAGATGTGGAATAGTTACGATGGATTCAATATAATTAGTTTAGGCTGAATACATACGGAGGCCCCTAAACTTGTTTCTAAACTCCAGTTTCCCTCCTGAACTTTCAAAACTTCCAAATAACCCCTTAAACTTGCAAAAAATGCACCAATAACCCTCTGAACTTGTCCTTAAACTTTATCCCCCTCAATGCCACATGTCAACTTCTGATTTGGGTTGAGTACTAAAAAATGCTATGTTTGTGATTTTTCTCTCTGCGATTAGATTCTAATATGTGGCATTGAGGGGGCAAATTGGTGCACTTTTTGCAAGTTTGGGGGAAATGATGTTTAAGGACAAGTTCAGGGGGGTTATTTGTAATTTTTGTAAGTTCAGGGGAGAAACTGGAGTTTGAGGACAAATTTAGGGGCTCTAGATGTATCAAGCCATTAGTTTATCATATGTTGATTTTTTCATTCATATTTAATCTATTCCATGGACTAGTCATTCAATGAACCAAACATGTCCTAAGTGGAATGAAGACAGCTTTGACACAAGGTGCTTTAGATGCGATGTTAACAAGAACAATGGTTGAAATACCAACCATCCTTACAGTTTTGGCAATAGATTCACAACAGAATCATCTATAGGTACTAGTACTACCTGATAAATAGAAGAAAATCAATCCAGTGCTTCAAATGCTTCTACATGTATTATTTCCTTCAGCAATATTTACTGTAAATTCATCGACTCAAAGTATTTTGGGCAATTCAGACCAAATAATAAACAAACTAGCAAAGAACTTCTAGGAGAAAAGCTAGATCAAAATTTTTAGCTCATAAAACTTAGTTAGATTCATCATGGAACAAAATCAGTGGACAGAAAATTAAAACAAAGATGAGTTATATTTGAGTAAAAATTCCACGTACAATATAAAGAGCATAGCATCTCAAGAACAGAGATTTTTTTCCAGCCTGATCTCGAAGCGCATGTGCTGCCCTTCTATATTCTCGGCAATCGAAGTATGACTTAGCAAGTACGTAGAAATCACCATCCACCAGTTCATCTTCCTCCATTGCTGGTGTAGAAACATATGAAACACCAGCTGCTGGCGTAGATGTAATATCACTGGAGCCAAAGCGTCGACGAATGCTTGAGCTTCCACGCTGGAATCTCGTGTTTGAAGGAGTGAACTTTGAAGTGTCATGCTCAATTCCAACCAGCTGCTCTGCTGCCCTGATAATCACTCGTTATAAATTCAAATCAATAAGATGCAAATAAATTAAATACAAAGACAGACAATTATCTATGCATTTTCTTTTGCAGTTGAGAAGATACAGTTTTCAAATGGTTAGTACAAATAACAATAGCAAAAGAACCACCTCTGGAGTGTTAAATTCAAATTGAACTTGAGGTCAAGCAAAAGACAGTGGAGCAGCTATCTTAATAAGGATTTCAAAAGAGATTTCAGATTTGTGTTTGCTATGGTAATGATACAAACAAGGACGGATAATCATATATAAAAAAAAATTCATAACTTGTAAATTTAGCAATTTAGCGAGAATTGCTTAAACAAAAAACATCAGTAAAAACAGAATGAGGTCAGATTTTGATTTAAAAAGAAAAAATAGGAAGCTAAAAAACGCAATTTCAAACACTAAAGAATTATCAATTTGAGCTAAAAGAACGAAGTCAACAGAAAGAATAGCAATTAGAGGTTCAAGGTTTTGGAGAGGAAAACGTACCATTTGGAGGCCGAGTAAAGACAACGATCGGTGAGTTGACGAATTGCAGTTCGAAGCTCACTTCTACAGTTTTCTCTTGAAGTCATGAATCCTTTATCTTTATCTTTGTGCTTTAGTTTGCTAACAAAAAGGATAATCCCAAAAGATCAGCACAATGAGCTGAACTAGACATGATGAAAGGGCAAAAAACTGGAAAGGACTGCTCATGAATTGATTTGGCACTAACCTGACCGTATGAAAGAGAGAGTGGACGGCGAAGAATCGGCGCCGGCAACCGACCAAGTCAGTGCAGCGATGAAGGAAAAGAGTGGCAGATGATATCGATTTGAGTCTGAGTAACGCGAGCTGGAGGGTAGAACCCTAAAAATTGAGTAATTCAAGATATTAAAAAATGATACATTGATTAGATCGCGCGGGAAAAATATTGTTTTGGTGTGTTGTAATTTGTATCGTACTACCACTAATTACTTACTCCACGAAAATAATAATAATAAAAAATAACCGATAACCGAATTTCCTCAAAATTAGAATGGGACTGAACAAACAAATATCTAAAAAGAATTGAATCAGATATTTTCATGGCTTAGGGTCGACTTTAGTTTCACTCAATCAACTAAAAGATAAAATACATGAAATGTTATTCTTAATAAACAAGTCTAACTAAAATGGTCATTTGATGTTAGATTGATTGGTAATTTTGTGTGTATATTATATTTGTTTTCAGAAAATTTCTTTCATGTATTTAACTTAATATTTCTCATTATGTGGTGGCACCTGAAATTGATATAAATAAACGGTAATAAAGTTCACATTCTGCAAACTTTTATGGGCCGGCCGCGTTCAATGAAACGGATGAAGCATTTGCAAGAATTAAATTCCTGGAGTACCTTTTTTCCGTTGCCCCGAGAGCGAAAAAAGAATAATACATGTAGCAGCAGCAGCAGCTGTATTGACCACCCTGCTACCCGTACAACAACTAAGCCATCATGCCACTTCTAATACTTTAACATGTTGAGTTACAACAATGCCGCAAAACGGCGAATTTCCTAATACATTTGATGACTAATTAATTTGTCAAGGATGCCAATAGCTACATGATGCCCCTCTCTTGCAGTGCCCACTTTCATAAAACTTGCACACTCGCTGACCTTTGCTTGGACCCTTGAAAGAAGCTCCTCCATTTCCTGCACTACCATATGCCGGCTGCCTATTCCACGAAGATCTATCTCTACCCAACCCCGGATCTCTGCCATGAGAGTGATTCCGATGGTCTCTTTGACTCGAATGTCTGCTCTCACTTCCATGCCTTGACTGGCTTCCCCAGGTGCTTTGATTCCCTGAAGAAACAGCTGAATGTGCACTACCTTGGTGTTGAATTAACCCCTGACCAGATCCCCATACTAAGGCTGCCGCATTTCCTTGAGTTACTCCTCCCGGATTCAAGTTTGGATTTCCCTTGTCAGTTCTACGACTAGCGTCCAATGTTGATGTGGGATGTTTGTTGGAGCCATCTGGCCATTGGTTAACTGAAACCTCACTATGCTTCACATATCCGTTGACTTCAGCACTACTGAAACTCTTCTGGGGATCAATAGGATCTCTTTTCCATATTCTGAGAGGCTCCTCAGTTATCGTAGATTGAGAAGGAATCTGAGTGGCTCTGAGTGGCTCGTTTTGTATAATCCCTTGTTGCTGTATCTGGGCGAAATGACGAGTTTTATTAATTACATCCAACTGAGCAGACATTGCAAGTCGTTCAGTAGGCCGTGAAGGCATAAGAGATAGACGAAGTGATTCCTCTACTGCAGACAACTGAGATGGAATTTGTGCGTCACTGGTGGAGCTCAATGCATCACTTTTACCTAGATCAAGTGCAGGGCTGAAGCAATCATCATCAGAACCGGGAGTTAATTCCAAATCATATCTCAGTTTTGAAGTAGGGGAAGGCAAGCCATTAAGAGACTCCATAGCTTCAACTTCAGCCAACAGATCAGAAACTGATTCATCAACTAGAGAACAGAACTCATTTGGTTCTGGAACCATTGAATGCCAATTAGGATCGATAGTTGGATGGCTTGATGATGAAAGAGTAAGCTGGTCCATTCCTGGAGTTGGTGTCACAGCATGATCGCCAGTCACATAAGTAGGTTTCAGTGAAGATGGAGACACGAGATTTATATCCCACTGCTCAACAGAACGTTTAGTGGGAGCAGGAGCCGAAGAAAAGCTAAGCCAATCAACAGCTACTTCAGGAACTTGTCTACCGCCAATCACTAAACTGGAAGCAGTGCTCCAACTAGGTGGTCCAGAATCCTGCACATCAACATTTGTAGAGGGAGATGGTTTGTTTTCAGCGACCTGATTTTTCATGTTTTCATTGGCTTGCATTGGTGCTGTATTTGGCATATTAGAGAAATCAAACTTGTGATTCTGCTCAGATTTTTCAATAGATGTCAACATAGACAGAAAACTGGAGTTGGAATCCCATCCATCTGTTGAACTATTCATGCTTTGAGGCCTCCAGGTCTCTCCAGAGGTTTGGCTGGAATGACCCTCACTTTCAGACCGTTTCTCAACAATGTCTTTGGCATTGGTCTGACCAACATTCTTCAGTGAATCCATGTCTACATTGCTTGGATTTGAACTCCCATTTCTTTCATTAAGCAGCGCAACTTCATTAGACTTTCCAGAAGACGAAGAAGGTGCAGGAAGCTGGGGCTGACCAGTTCCGGACTTGCTACCAACCGGCAACTCCCAAACTTGTAAGGAAGCCCGGGCCTGAGCATCATCTGCAGCCTTGATCGATGAGATAGAACGGGAGTCCAACCCATTACTCTTAGCAACTTCAAGATTGTTATCACCATGGATTTGTGCATCATTTTGCAATGGCTTCTGGCCAATATCAGCTCTTTTGTTGTCCTTCCATGTTGCATCAGTACCTTGCCCATGACCATGATCCTGTCTTTCATCTCCATCCCTATAAGCAACTGCAGCTTGCTGAGGTGATATATGAGGTAAAGGAATTCGGCCAATCAACGCATCAGTCAACAAAATAGAATTCTGTTGCTTCTCATTTATTCTCCATACTCTGAAATCGTCTGGAAAAATATTACTTCCATTCCATTTTCGCAACTCCACCATTGAAAAGGGACCTTGAATTTTTCCTGAAGGATCCTGATAATGCCATAGTTTTTCAGTCTCAAAATTACCAACAGACATCTGACTACCAGAGGAAAGAGATGGAGGTATAGCAGATGAAGCAACCCCAGGAACCAATTCAGATGTTACTGGTGTTGGGCTACTCCAATCTACAGTTTCTGAGCCAGTATCACCTAACTGGTTCTTTGATGTATTTGGAATATTTACCCCACTACTCCAAGAATCATTCCCTCGCTCCTGAAAAGTACCCTCAGGATTCACACGAGAATTCATTTCCACTTGCTCAGAGGCTGCAGCTAAAGTTTTAAGAGCCCTGTGTCCTATATCACTCAGATCACTGTCTCCTGGTGAAGAATTGAGTTCTATACCCTTTCTGGCGACACAAGTATTGTTTAGCCTCAAATTGTCACCTGCACATAAATTAGAAATTTTACCAAGTGCTTTAATAAAAGCAAGTTTCAGACAAGAATTGATAACGAAGTACTCCCTGCTTCTACATGTCATACCTTGTTTATTCTCACCTCTGTCTTCAGCATCTTCTTCAGATACATAACTTGGATCCATTTTTTGGTCCATGTGCACACTAGGAATCTCAAGCAACCTCCGTTCATGTTCCTTGGGTGACTTCAGAAGCTCTAATTTTTCTAGACATTCCCTAAGCGTAAAACATGGTCAAGGAACAACAGGAATAGTTGATTGAATGTAGAAAATTTTCCAGGCATTTTCAGATATCGATGCAACTTTGAAACAAATGCATGCCTATCATGAAAAGAAAGAACGTGGCCAAAATTGAAGGCTAATGCAGTTGATGCAAGGAGTTGAAATCTTATCCCTCCATGCGAACTCAAAGTAAAACACTAGGTAAATCCAATTGTAAATGTAAAAATGAGCTAACAGACAACCAATAAGCAGTATGGTACACAAACAAGTAAACCTGAAGGAAAAGCTGATGCAAGAGATGCAGACACAAACTTTAAATGCGTTGACTCGTAATCCGGTTAATACCTCATTCAAGTTGACCATGAGTAAATTTTGTATGTCATACTGCACCTAATGCGAAGTATCTAATATGAACATTGAATCATTCAGTAAAATGGATTAACTGAAATGAGAAGAGGTTTCAATATAATCTCATAAACCAAAGGATATTCCTTTCTGTGTCCTTTTTCACTAGCTCGATCACGAAGATTATTCAACCGTAATATCTCTGCTTCCAGGCACTAAATGTACAAGACAGGTTCAGTAATTACAAGTAATCAACAGAAAACAAAATAAACCATTTAAAAGAAGGCCTACAGATCATAATGTTCATAAACTTTACTAATTTTTTCAATCCAATGCTATTATTTTCATACGTGACAAAATGGAGTAGAGCATATCTTTCAATAACAACTGTATCCAATGCTCCATGAAGGCATAAATATGTGTTATTGTTCTGACATAAAAGTAAACCTACACTGTTCTCATTTACAATTTACAATACTTAAAAAATGAGACCTTTTACAAATGGAAGACGCTTAACCTAGCACTTCATGGCTTAAACCCATTTTCAAATTCTTCACTAGATAATATCAAATCAAGTGCATGTGATTGCAGTGAAAAAAAAAATTCATTTGCTGTATTTTACAGCAATGACTGAAATAGACGTGACTGTTGAGCAATTTTGCAGATTTTTTTACATCATTGTTACTGCAAAAAAAAGATATAGCCTACATTTTCACAAATACACAAAAAAAAAAATCAATCAAAGTGAAACTAGTTGCAAAGTTGACAGCTGAAAAGATCAATAGGCCTCCCCTGGAATACATTCATGTAAAATACTAGGAACAAAGGAACTCACATAGCTAACTTTGACAGGTTGCAGCATCATTGCTTTCTCCTGAACCTCTCCCTATATTAAAAAAATTCCTCAGGCAAAATGGCAAACATATTCAAGTTAGAACACGGAAGTTTAAACTGAAGAAACACTTACCACTTTTAGTGGTTTAATAAGCCCACATTTTATGGTCTCGCGTAGACGTCTGCATTCATCCTGAAGACACATAATTAACACATCAAAACGCACTTTTGCTACAAGCCTTTAAGCTTCTATCTAAACTTACAGCCCCTGGAGGGTGCAATATCAACGAAAAGCATAAAGATAATAGTGTAGTTGCTTTCTGTAAATCACAATAACTCAAGTCCAAAAAATAATGGAAACACATAAACTACTGTGGACCCAACACAAACGATAATGACGTCTTTCATAAGATTGATTCTTTTCAACTGAAATGAGATAACTGAAACTAAACAGAAAATGAGTTGGCCTAAGTGTGGAGTATGTTATGTAACAGCAATATTTCTCATCATCAATAGTCTTATTTTGATTATTTCTGTGCTTCATTTTGATTTTTGAGGCAATTATCATTTTTAGGAAGTCATGTTCAAGTATAACTATTCTGATTAGCTAGTTGTCGTAGGACTCTTCCTAATGTAATTGGTTTGACTCCTACAAAAGGCAGCAGCTTTTCAATAAAAGATATGGCCAATTTCAGTCATAAAGAGAATCAGGGAGGGGGGTGATCTCTCACAAAAGATTCTTAGAAGGAAATTAGAAACTCAAGTTGCCAAAAAATCCTACAATGAGATCCTGTCGATGGCACATAACAGAGTAACATATATATACATACATATATATGTATGTGTATGTGTGTGTGTGTGTGTGTATTCCTTATTCATATTAAACCTATTTCAACTCATTTAATACTGAAGACCTTTGCAGTTCCTTAAAATAAATTTAATATTTAAATTTCATAGCACTGAATTGTATATCACTATTTCATAATTGCACTCAACGTGTAAGGTAACAACATTGTAAATGAAATGAGTATCTAAAATTGTTCCCAAAAAATCACTGACATTCCAAATTTAAGTTTCCATAGAAGAGACTCCTATCTCAGAAAAAAAAAGCTACGCCGAATATTCTTTTCTGCACCTGGACTGAGGCACTCACCTAGGTGAGCCTCCTGGAAGGTGCTCACCCAGTCCAAGCCTCTAGAAGGATTTTAATAAGAATAACTAGGTAAATATAGAGAAAATACTTGTAATTAGTAAAGCATAATAAAGCGAAGGGCTATTAGATATTAAAACTTAACTCACCATATACCATTCCGGTTATAGTTACACCCCTTTAATCTTGTGTATGTATATCCATATCATTTAGCACACGATATGATAGTTAGCATTAGAAGACAAATTTAACCAATCACACTCAAAATGTTAACACAACCTGACTATTTATTTATAGCTGATTGAGGTTTTCTAAATTTTAAATAACTAAAACATAAAAGGAGTAAGTGTGTAACTCCTATTGTACAGGATTATGTAGAAATATCTCAAAGGTGGAGAGATGGGGAGAAAAGAAAGGAAGGGGACTCTGCAGTCAGTACTCACCCTTGAATCTTTAATGTAAGAATAGTGACCTACGAGTTGTTGGTTGGACATCTAAAAATATAAGAAAATCATCTACCGACTACAAAGTCAAAAGAAGAAAAATCTATAACATTTCAAACTGGAAAAGAAGATCAATTTATTTTTTGTGTGCCCTTTACTCACCTCTGAGAAATCCTGATCGGAAATTTCATCAATTGAGATAACCTCCTTCTTGTCCAAATTCAATATCTCAAGCTTCGTATTGATTGTTCTCGATCCAACTTTATATGGTTCATCTGCCTCACAAGTACCTAAATGAAAATCACAAAATGAATGTCAATAAACATGTTCTTCCAAATATATTGTTGAAAGAAAATACTACAGCACCCTTTATATTTTATGAAATATAATCAGGAGAAACAGTCATCTGATTATACCTACAACTTGGACAAGCCTAGACGCATCTTGTTTTCTATCATCGACAACAATCCTAATTCGCACAAATGATCCAACAACCTTCTTGTAAAAATTTTCTGCATCATCCAGTAGTTTCTCCATCAAATTACACTTCAAGTATAACAAATTAATGTTGTGAGCATCTATAGCTGCGTATTCATTAGCGTTTGGGTTGATTGGTGATCCTTTCGCATTCATCTTTTCATTAATTTTATTCTGTTTATCATTAACCATAGCCAATTGCCCATCACTGCAGCCGGCTCCTTCTAATTGCCTACTAAGAGGATCCACAACTGTCTCTCTAATGGTATTATCAGGTGGAGTTTTTTCTTTTGTGAGGAAGTGGTATTCAAGAAGTTTGAGCATTTCTAAATGACCAACACGAGGCTTTCTAAACAGATTTGTGAGTCTCGCATCACAAACAACTTCAGCTTTCTGGCGAGGATCACGAAGATTGTTTCTTTTTATGTATTCCAGTAAAAGAATCTGAACATCAGACTCAGATAGCATAGATGAATCCCCGTTTTTCATGTAAGCAACAAACTCTAACAGTGCCTTTGTTGCCCATGTCGCCCCTTCAGGCAAAGGTGTGGCTTTCTTCATAATTGATTTTTCCACGACTAAGGGATTTTTCTCCGTTAAATCAGATTGGTCAATAGTCTTTCTTCTTTTAGACAGATTTCCCTCCCCATTTCCACTGCAGTTATCTAAACACGAGACTTTCTCCTTATTAGCATAAAAGTGTTCGCCATTAAGTATTTCCTTCCGAGCTGCAAATCCATTTCTTTTCCAGGAATTTCTGGCTTTAGGTAGCTCATCACCCTTCCAAGGATTTTTAGCATTGGTCAGCTCATCTATAGTCAAACATTGCTTATCTTTTAAGTAAACCCAATAGACCTTAAAGAGATACTCCCAGCTAGTTTTATCATCGAAGTCCACTTGAACCTGCAAATTTGTTATGTGAGAGAAATCTTCTAAATATGGCATTCTGATGGCAAATTAGCAAATAAGTTGAAAAGCACATTTGTCTAGAAGCTACAACCTTCAGAGAGGTGAACAAGTAAGCTTTAAAAAGAAAAATAATAACAACAATAAAAGACTAATTGTCAGAGAGTCAAGTTCACAGATTCTATAGCAAAAAGTAAAGTACTGGTACTATTGCCAACAAAAACATGAAGACAAGAATAAACATAGGAAGAATCAATTAAAAATAATCTACAGGAAAGTATGCTACAAAAAGTACAACAAAAATTTTTTGCCAAACATCCAGGAATGTCCTTTGGAAACATCTTTTAACCAAGCTAATCATAAAATCCGATCAATTAGAGATTAAGGATTTTACTTACCCGTTCAGTATTATCTATTGTAACGTTTTCTATCAGCATTATCGTTTTCATGCACGTTCCACAAAATCCTTTGTTGTCTCTTACACAAACATAATCCGCATCTTTGGTGCATCCTTTACACAACGAGTATGTACATGTGTAGCACATATAATAGGAAGCTTTCTGACAGCTGCTACATATATGCCAGCCTGAGAAAATATACTGATTAGATGGCATAATGATTGCGAACTCACACGAACGTGACGACAAATGAATAACAACATTACGCCAAATTTGACAGCTATTGCAGAAAAGAATATACGAGTAAAATTGCATGCATAAAGGTATCATGTGAAGTATATTACTATGACTGCTGGTGATAGGGTTGATGGCATGCCTCCTCACTAGTCACTAATTAGCAAAACTTAATAAAAAAACAGAAAGAAAATGTATATGAACGTGAAATGTGCATTTGAAAATAGAAGAAATCATGTCATTCATTTAGATATACCGCAATTCCATTTGGCCTTTGATCGGAAGAATGCCTCATCCCTCTTTATGCATGTAGGATGATACGCCTTAGGGCAACCCCTACGGCAGAACAACCGAAAACAAGTAAGGAATTTAATTGCAACAAAAAAAAACAAAAGTATCGAAATCTAAGCAATGAAACACATTATAAAATAACGTCAGCCACTAGGATTAAGTTGCATCCGAATAAACAACAAATTAAGAAAATAGAACTCACCGGCGATCACAAAGCACGAGGCTACCACCATCAAAACAAATAAAACAAACATCCTCTTCCTCATCCACCACTGCCTGCTTTCTCTGAGGAAGAGAGGGACCTGTTTTTCCCTGAGCTCTAGGAGGCCGCCCTCGCTTCCTATTAGCTGAGGAAAGTGCTGCGGCAGCTGAAACCTGTACATCCGCCATATGCACATCTCGGGTGACAACCGAAGAAGTAGAGGTAGAGGTAGAAGTTGAAGAAGTAGCAGGAGGAGGAAGAGGAGGGGTAGGTCCAAAAAGCTTAGAATCATTCAATTCACGCATGGTCTCGCGTTGATCGATAGTCATAAAGTCAGCGGAATCTTGATAATCGGGCTTAACTCCATCCTGTTGAATCAGAGGTCTATAGTCCTTTTGAGTCTCAGTTTTTTCCTTCTCATCATCCTCCTCCTTCTGAAGCTGTTTATTCCGGTCCATAAGGAATTAGAAGAAATGAATTGAATCGAAGAGCTGGAACAGTATCACTGCATCTCTCCCTCTGTCTGCCTACTGCTTAATCAAATTGAAGATAAGAAGAAGCAGGAGGAGGAGGAGGAGGAGGAGGAAGAAGATCAAAATTAAGAAGGAAGAAACCCTAGATAGAACAGAAGGAAGAGGAGGGAAAGAAGGGAGGAAGGAAGTGGGGGAAATGAAAATGGACTACTGGGTGAGGATGTGACAGGCCATTTTCCTTTTCCTCTTTTTTTGAATAATATTAAAAAGCAACAACTCAAGTTTTACATGCGGATTAATTTGTCAACAAATATTTATATTCAAATCTTATAATCTAATAATAAAAATAAGACTGTTTGGAATTGGAATTAAATTCATGAAGTAGAAGTAAAAGATAGGGAAGGAAGTAAAGAGAAGGACGAAACTGAGTTGGATGCGTCAAAAGCGGGACTTTGATTAGTTGGTGGTAATAAAACCACAAAAGCATGTTTTGTTCGTATAATATTTCTTGATTTTTTTTTTTTATTTCCAAATGAAAATTAAAAGAACACGTGGTGGCTTAGTGGGTATATTTGGAACTTTAACGTACATGTCTCTCTATGTAATATATAAAATTAAAAGCAAGAAAAAGACCGCCTTTTTGGAATTTTTTTATTTTTTTGTTTATTTTCATTCTTCTTATCAC
>CAOJBI010434841.1:0-12310 GCA_948277035.1 Euphorbia corollata
ACTCTTTTCTTTTAGCAAAATAGGGTATTAACTTTGTTTTGCTACTTACTATTTTCTTTAAAAAGGAAATCGAATTGAAAACGGTTTTCTCTTTAATAAAAATCATCCCCTAGAGATCGTAAAGACTCATCCCACAAAAGCAGAACCCGGGCGAATTCGCGCCCCGCGCCGCTCGACCCAGTTCAACAAAGCAAGATGCTTTTCCGCCCCGCGCGAGAAGTTCCCGCCCGCTCACACCAGTATTGGTAGGTTGCCCCGTAAACTACGTATAGCGAATCGCTACTCTTCTACTTCTTTGCCCCCATTTCTTCATATGTCATGAGTGATTACGTGATATTTCGTTGTGATCTGAACAATTATCTAAAAAATGTCAATGGTTGGTCCAGGCTTAAATATTGTGGCTTAAGGAGCATGAAAGAATATGTCCGGATTTTCTTCAAGAAAGAGCTTATTGATGCCGCAGTAGGATTCTAGGATCCAATCGATAATGTCTTTCGATTCGAGGATCAAGAGTTATGTCCTATGTAAGAAGATTTTTGCGGACTCCTGATGTGTTCCATTGAGTTGCCCATTGCACTATAATCATACCCTGAAACTTTCAATTACCCTTAAGCTGATTCAAAATTTAAGACTTAATGATGGTAGTTTGATGCTCCTTGCTTGTTTGCTTTTGTTGGGGGTCTTTTTATGCGAGACGACTACGGACATTTATAGTTTCGCATATTTGTCCATTGTTTCTCAGATGATGGATGCTTGGCTGAAACACTGATTTATCTTCGTTTGGCTTGGAATGGGATCAAAACATCCTTTCACGGTAGCAGACTTCTTCTCTAGATATGCCCATTTCTCGGTCTTTTTGATTTCTGCCTAGAGAATCATCTTTTAATTTATTTGTTCCCTTCCTCTTTTAGCTATGGCTGTAGGATAAGCTGGCCATCTTATCAATCCCTGAAGAAGTCAAGTACATGCCGAATGGTCATTGGGGAAGACGCTCTTTAGTCAGCATTGGAGATCGTACTCACAAACACTTTACAGTAGAAGAATGGCACAACTTTATGGAATCTCGTGTCGTCAAAGACATTCGCTGGACTTGTCCCTGGTGGGCAATTTCTTTCGTCATTACCCACGTGGCTCTGGGCAGAGTTGTTTTACTTGGACTTTCTAAACTCAAGTCACCGTGAACTATACTGTCCCTTTCGACATCTACCCTGATTCTGCATATCATACTTGGAGTATCAGGATTCGCAAATTAAAGACCTTTCAAGAAAGAATGGACGAGACCCGATGCCTTCATCTCCACCTTCTCGGGAACTAAATGCTGTCATAATGATGTATTTGTTGTGTAATAATAAGAGCCACTGCCTCATGTATTCATGTCACCATTGTCTGTGAGTTTGTAATGCATTTATGTATAATAAAGCGAATTATGCTTTGTGGATGTATGTTTCATGAAATGATATCTCATGTCCATTTATTGCATACGTATAACTTTTCATTAATAATAATAATGTCATGAAAGAAATTTCATTTGAACACAGAAAACAAATGGTAATAGATTCTCAATTATTATCCATTGTCGTCTAAGGTTCCTAAGAAGGATTTTACCAAAGACATTCTCTCGGATCTTTTCAATCTTTATTTTTACCTAAGAACCCTCACCAGTTCTTAGCAGACTTTATTCATACGTATATTATTTTTTTTACACAAAATAGCATTTCAGCTTGTCTTGATTGATTGGATTGACGAATTCATTTTTGTCCATGTCCATGATCTTCACTGCCCCTTTGCTGAGGATTTTCTTTACCACATATGGGCCATCCCAATTCGGTTGAAACTTGCCCCTAGCATCATTATGTGTTTTCCGGGCTTGTTTCAAGACCAGATCTCCAGTTTTCAATGGTAAGCTTTACCATTTGACCTTGCGGTTGTATGCCCTTGCCATGCATTGTTGGTATATTTGGAGATTGGTCAGGGCCTCCAAACATTTTTCATCAATCAGATTTAGCTCATCATACCTAGCTTTTGCCCATTGATCATTTGATAGCTTTACTTCGAGAGCTACACATAAAGATTTAACTCCTAATTCTGCTGGAAGTACTGCCTTTGCCCCATGTACGAAAAAGAAAGAGGTTTGTCCTGTTGGAGTTCGAATGCTGGTCCGATATCCCCATAAAGCAAATGGTAAATGATCTGCCCAATCCCGATAGTTAATAACCATTTTTGAAAGAATTTTCTTGATCGACTTATTGGCTGCTTTTACTGCTCCGTTGGCTTGTGATCGATAAGGTGAAGAACGATATCAAATCAACAGTATCACCTTGGAACTGGACCCCATTGTCCGTGACTATGTGGTGTGGGACACCAAATTGTGTAAGGATGTGTCTTTCGATGAACGGAGCCATTTTCTTGGCTGTGATATTTGTATAAGATTCCGCTTCTACCCATTTGGAGAAGTAGTCAATAGCTACAGCTATGAATCGATACCCGTTTGTCGAAGATGTTCTTATTTCTCCAATGATGTCAATACCCCATGCTGAAAATGGCCAAGGTGTAGTTAGACTTTGTCGTTATGTGGGTGGAAGATAGCTGATATCCTCGTTGATTTGACAGTCATGGCAAGCTTTAGCCATTTGAATGCAATCAGCCATCATAGTCACCCAAAAATAACCCATAAGTTGAATTTTCTTGGCCAGCATAATCCCATTCATATGTGAGCCACAATCTCCTGAATGTACCTCTTTCATGATTGTTAATACAGCTTATTGTTGTGTCAAGCATTTCAATAATAACCCGTCAAAAGATCTTTTAAACAGCTCATCATTTATCAAGCAAAATTGAGTAGATAATCTTATCAATGTGTTCCTGTCTGAGTCTGTGACTTTTTTGGGGTAACTTCCATTTTTCAAATGTCTGATAATATCAACGTAGCAAGGTTCTTCTGCCTCTTCTTCGGCTTCCACTATCGAAACATAGAATGGGGCTTTGGTCGTTTCTAGGATGAGGGGCTTCATTGGTTGATCCTGAGGCCCTTCCCACATGGATGCCAGAGTTGCTAGTGCATTTGCCATTTGATTTTCTTCTCTGGGCAAGTAATGAAATTCGTATTCACTAAACATCGACACTTTCCTCCAAACAGCTTCTAGTTAAGGTTTAAGAGATTCCTCTTTCAGCTCCCATTCTCTCGTGATATGCTTTATTACCAAGGTGGAATCACCGATGACTTTGATCTTGTCAACTTTTAAGTGCATTAAAGCTATCATACCAAACAAACAAGCTCCATATTCTGCCCCATTATTGGTGACAACAAATTCCAACCGCTTGGATAATGGTATCATTGCCCCTTGAGGTGAAATGATAATGACTCCTAGACCTGTGCCTCTTTTGTTTACAGCTCCATGGAAGTACATTTCCCATCTCCTTAGATCTTTCGACACAATGGCCAACTGTTCATCTAGGAATTCCAAATTCTCAACATATTCAGACTCCAATGGTTGGCTTGCTAGGAATTCAGTCACTGCCCTTGCCTTAATGACTTTCATGGTTACATACTCAATATCGAACTCAGAGAGTAGTAATAGCCATCTGGATAGCTTGCCTGTCAGAGAAGGTGTCTGATAAAGGTATCTCATCGGGTCTACTTTAGCCACAACTTTTATCCGATAAGATTGGAAATAGTGCCGAATTTTCTTCGTTAACCAAACCATGGTGGCACATGTTTTTTCCAATATTGTGTAGCGTGACT
Organism: Euphorbia corollata; assembly: GCA_948277035.1. Lineage (NCBI taxonomy): Eukaryota > Viridiplantae > Streptophyta > Magnoliopsida > Malpighiales > Euphorbiaceae > Euphorbia > Euphorbia corollata. The sequence continues at coordinate 3,743 of CAOJBI010434841.1, forward strand.
CATATTCGAGCAACTTCTTACTGAGGTAATAAATGGCATGTTCCCTTTTATTATCATGTTCTTGTACCAACATTGCTCCTACGGAGGTCTCCTCGATTGCCAAATACAAGATCAAAGGTTCCCTGGAATAGGGGGTTTTAAAAAAAGTGAACTTGCCAAATAAGCTTTGATCTTATCGAAGGCTTCCTGACATTGTTCGTTCCATTCAACTGGTTGATGTTTCCTAAGAAGTTTGAAGATAGGTCACATATAGTAGTCAGTCATGCTATGAAGCGACTAACATACTAGAGTGATCCTAAGAAGCTTCTGACATCCTTTTCTGTCTTAGGAGTTGGCATTTCTTGTATAGCCTTGATCTTATCAGGATCCATTTCTATACCTCGCTGGCTAACAATGTGGCCAAGTAGTTTTCCTGAAGTTACACCGTAAACACATTTCTTCGGATTAAGGCGCATGTTGTATTTTTCTATCCTGGTGAGAAATCTATTTAGCACAACGAGATGTTCTTCCGGGGTGTAAGACTTGACTAGCATGTCATCCACGTATACTTCCACTTCTTTATGGATTAAGTCATGAAGAGTGGTGACAACTCTTTAATAGATTGCCCCAACATTCTTTAATCCAAATGGTATAACACGGTAGCAATACGTGCCCCATTCTGTGATGAAAGCTGTTTTGAATTTCTCAATTACATTCATCAATATCTTATTATAACCCGAGAAACCATCCATGAAGGAATACATAGCAGCTCTTGCAGCACTATCAACTAGGACATCAATGTGTGGAAGCGGGAAATCATCTTTTGGTATGGCCATATTCAAGTCACGAAAGTCCACACATACCCAAACTCTGCCGTCTTTCTTGTCACTGGAACCACATTCGCAAGTCACGTTAACTACTTCCAGAAATTTGGCTTTGATTTGTTTCGAGATTTCTTGTTTAACCTTTTCAGCCCATTCAGGACGTAAGCGTCTCATTTTTTGCTTGACATGATGGATTTTGGGATTAGTTGGTATCCTGTATTCCGCTATGTGTCGATCAACACCAGACATATCTTCATAAGACTAGGCGAAAGCCGTAACATGTTTTTTTAACACTTTTATTAATTCTCTCTCTTATTCGATGGATAATTGATTGGAAATTAATACCATCTTAGAATTTTCTTCTGTGTTTAAATTTATTTCTTTAGTAACTCCATTATTAATATGGAAAATGCTAGATGTATGCTGGAATGGATGCATGGAATCACAATTAGAAACACAATCCAAATAAACAAAGCTTCCACTTTTATTGAATGCATTAAAAGCTACATTATTCATTTCAAAAACATCAGACAAAGAGAGAGAATTCATCCTCTTCTATTGAAGTTTCTATTGAAGTTGCCTCTTCTTCTGCAATGACCATACTTGCAGATGTTTGTTCGCCATACTTGCGGATGTTTGTTCTGCTAGTATCATGACAATCTCTTCATCATGGTCATCATTAATCTCCATTTTTACTTTCCCCTTATCTGTCTAGACCGGTTGTGGCTCAATTTCTTCGACAAGATTCAATTGGTTCTTAAATCTCTTTGCAAGTATACCAAAAAAATTTTCCTCTTGGTATGATAACCAACTCTTTTCTCATCACCTTGTATTGGACGATTGACTTCCCCAATAACCTTGTCAGTAATGTTAACAAGATTCATTGTCTGCTCTGCTATTTCCTTGTTTCTGATCATGTCAGTGATCGAACCTGTTCCGTATTTGATGAAGTCCACAATGTCTGAAAAGATCTCAAATCCTCTCATCGATGCAATTTACCGAGAAATTCAGATATATTAGACCCTCCTTTGAAAATCATCCCATGTTATATCATACTATCATATACCATGTCATGACAAAAACACACTTTCTGTAAAAGTTAATGAAAAAGCAAACTAAAGACCGTAAAACCACACCTCGTAATTATGAAAGATGTAAAAAAAATGAAAAATGAAAAACGGAAAAAGTAAACAAGGAAAACAAGTCATCTGCTGAGTAAGAACTGCCCAGAATAATTTAGTTTGAAAACAAACAAACTAGGCAGTTTCCATTTAAACATATACACTCTTCTACAGAAACCAAAATTATAAAGGCAAAGACTCAAAGAATAGCGAACAAAACAACACAAATATTTACATACACAACACAATCAAACTTGCAAAGCAGCAATATTAACTATGACCTTCATTAATTCTATACATAAATACATACATAAATACATACATACATAAATACATACATGTATACATACATACATGCATACAGATACAGTTAAATGCTTGTATTTGATACACTAAATCTGCACTTCCCATTTTCAAATCACTAATTCTATTTCGTTCTTCATTACTTCTTTTTTATCTTCGTCACGTCACTTTTTCACCTTAATTTTGAGGTTCCGTGGCTTGGCTTTCTGCACCGCAATATAAAATAAAGCTATTCAATTGCAATGCTAACCTTGATTACTATTTTATGTTTGTGAATGTAGAAGAAATCTAGTTCAAATACAAAATCTAACGCACCTTCACCACAAAGTTGCTCGAAACGAGCAACTATATGCTTTCCATATGTGTATTTCTTCAAAGCATTTAAATTAACTCTTATGCAGTTCAGCAGAATTGCCCTTTGCCTTTCGTTGCTTATTTCAAGGATTTTTTGGACCACATAGTTTGCAAACTGATCCTTCATCATTATCTGGTTTACACAACAAACAAACAAGAAAGTTCACATTAGTTTATCATTATACCTATCAACCCAGCTATAATTGATATAAAACAGTGAATGTAACTCCTGCACTTCATAAGTATCAGAACCTCGGCTATTCAACTGTTACACAAGTTCACCTCAAGGTTGAAAAAGAAACTAATGAAACAAAAGAAAAATGAACTGCTAATCAACTTACCAAGAAGTGACCATTTTCATCAGATTGGCCAATGATTTCATCAATCAAGAGTTCCTGCTCAGTTGGACTTCCATACTCCAAGCACTTCTCAATTACGTTCGATGCATACTTGTGCTGACTCATCGGCACAATTTTCCCAATTAGTTTGCTGATAATTTGGCTTCTTTCATTGGGCTTCCCTCTCTCCAAAACATGCTGCCAAGCAGTAAGATCAGTTACGCACTTGAAAGGTGCAAATCATTAAGCAGAAAAACGAAGGCCGTAACACAATTTCACATAATGCCAAGACAGAAGCATTGCATAGGAAATAATAGTTTCTGCAAAGCAAAATCAAGCAAGAGTTTCCAGGTCTTATGTACCAAGAAGACACAAGATATCGACCACAAAATAACACAAGTACCTGTAAGCACAAGGCAGAGTAGATTAAGATGAGATAAATGGAAGAATTGAGCTGGTAACTCAATCGTAAATTCTTAATATGAAAGACATCCACTCATTATGTTACTTTTTAGCTAAGTGATTAGCCAGACGTGTAGGTTATCAAGTCAAACAAAGATTTAATTGATCTCATCTTTTCCTTATTCTCATCTCCTTCTTTCCACTGTTTTGATTGGTATGGTCCACCTCATGTTCTTGGGACTAGAGATCTTCCGCAATGTAACTATTTTTGTTTACCTCACCATTTATATACTATAGAGAAGGAATTGAAAACTAAAGATGCGATACATGTCAGTGATCCCTGTTATATGATCAAACAAACATCCTTGTAACTTCCAGAAAAATTCCAGTAGAAGTTGGTTTAAATGTAAGTATTTTCATGACATTCAATTTGAGGTTCAGCTAAAGGTCAGAATAAATGGCTCATTTGGCTCATCCTCTTCACAATTTCATAGTTGACTAATCCTTCTATCACTCCATTTACCCACCCAAAATGCACATAGACTAACAGCCAAAAGCAATTCTCATTCGATATGAGAGCATTAATAATTAGGAAAAACTACTACGCAAAGAACAGAGTAGAATTATTAACACACATCAAGGAGTAAAAAAACATTACTTCAATAAAACTCAAGTGGAAAGTAGATTCAAAACCAACCTGTGTAACATAGTTGCCATACTGGTCTTGAGCAAGAAGGTGGGCAGATTCTAAGATTTCATCCACTATGCACTGGCTTTGCCGTTCTTCTGAGCAATGCTCCAAAACTCTCTATCACAAAAAAGGGGTCTAATAGTAAGTTATCAAAAACCATACAGAAGCATGTTTGACTCATCAAATAACATATTCATATTTCACACCTGGATGACACGGCAACCATACGGATGAGTGGCAAGTTCAGCAACTTGATCACGAAAAGACGATAGAATAAATTCAATGTTCTCTGCTGGCAGACATTCAATACACTTCTGTATGACATGATTTCCATTTTGATCATGTACACATCTCATAACGTGCCCATCAAGCTCTTCAACCAGCTGTGTTTTCTGGTCAACTTCAATCACTTCAAGAGCCTAGATAAGTAACTAGGTGTTAAAGCTTACTCCAAAAGAATACAATTTATAGCCAGTCATCAAATAATAATTATTGGTTCCATGGATATTGGGAAGCTAATCTACTTGAAGAATACAAACCTGACTATTCACTTACCTTCTGTATGACACGGCAACCATACATCTGGAGGCTTAACTGCAACATCTGTCCAGAGAGTTTATCTGCAAGCTCCTTCCGTTGTTCAGGAATTCCATGCTCAAAAAACTATAACACAAACAACCAATTTCCTCAATCAGTAACCCAGATTAATCTTGAACAAAATAATACACATGGCTTAAATTCGACTCTAGTTAAAATTAACACCAAAAGAATTTCCCATGACCCATCCAACATGTCAATCGTCACTCTTCTCATTAGCTTTACAAAATTATTATTTTATAGTTGAAGGTCCACTTTAAGACGCAGCAAATGCTTGTGCGTGTGTATGATTTGGAACTGTCAACAATAGGAGAATCACAACATACCTTTTGAATGACATAATTGCCAAAAACATCCGTCATCAATTTTGAAGCATGTGGAAGTACTTCTTTAAATACTGACACCTTTTCCTCCACACGACAGTGTTCCAGTTTCTGCTGAATAAACCGACTCCCATGTTGATCAACACTGAAGTTAAATATGGAACAAAATTATATTTGTGCACAACGGGAGTGGTAAAGCAATCACATTAGAGATGCAACGAAACAAGCTCAGTATAGAACAATGCCTGAATTCAACTATATGGCCTGCTATATCAGAGAGTTCAAATTTACGAGAATTGCTAGACTTCAATTCTTCAAGAAGATAATGTCTTTTGGGATCATCGAATGTATTGACTCCTCTCTGTCCTTGACCTCCAGAATACACTCCTATGTTTCTACTTGAAACTTGAGGAAACCTAGCGTCATTTCTCCGACCAATATGATTGACTCCACCGACAGGAGATGATGGAAGTGATGAACTAGTAAGTGGTGCAGCTGGGAATTGGGACATAATGCCAATATTTTGAGGACCACTATAATACTCACTGCCTGTGGTCCCCAATTTTCCGAAATTTTGGGCGCTTAGACTTCCATTTGTTGGAGGATAAAATTTCTGATCACTATAACTAGCAAAGGATGATTCCTGCTGTGGAGTAAAAGAATTAGTCAGGCCCCTGATGGCACCTCCTGTTGTCAAATGATTCTGTGGATAAATAGCACCACCATATGCATCTCCAAAAGGATGTGGAAAATATTGCAAATAAAGAGGGTCCACATATGAAGGTTGAACCATTAATCCTTGTTGTCCATAAAACTTGGCTGTGTTTTGTAGAGCACCTAGATGTGGAGAGTTTTCTCCAGCCGAAGAACCAGCAGTTCGACCATCAAAATTTGAACCAGAAGCACCATATGGAACAGGAATGGTACTGTGAGAAGGATAACCGGTCATTAATGGGGAAAGAAATCCAGAACCCAAAGCATATCCTCCCACGCCATATTGTGGAGGATATGGACCAGATGGCTGAAAGTTAGGGACAAAAGGAGTCCCTCCTGTCACATATGCCGTAGTTGATGCATAAGAAGGATGATTAAGACCAGGTGAATGCAATGATGGTTGTGCCACTGTAGGATACCTAGAATGGTTGTAGGAAAAGTTTTCTAAGGCATTTTGGGATTGATTTATTCCTTGAGAAATCACCTGAGTATGGAATCCTTGAGCCTGATGTGGAATCCCTTGTTGAATAGATGAGTAATTTTGTGAGGCAAATATCCCATAAGACTGTTGCCCTTCTTGTTTATTTCTCATACTAAACTCTGTTCTAGATACACCTGCCTGAGGACTACCTCTAATTGAGGCATAACCCTCAATTAGAGTATCTTTGATGCTGGAATCATCTTTTAGCTGATTTGGTTTCTCATCAAGACTTGGTGAACTAGCGAAAGAAAGAACTGAAGGATCATTGTCAGATATTAGCCTGATAGCATCTACCTCAAGGGATAATGAGTTAGCAACATCTGAAGAGCCTGAATTTGATTCTGTGCCTTTCGAAGTGTTCACAGATGAAACATTTGGTGATGTAGAGTGGGCATCCATGTCAGCTGCTTCTTCTGCTGCATGGTTTGAGGAACGAGACAGACTATAAACAGGTGAAGGGGTGCGAGGGAAGTCTTCCTACAAACAAGACCACCAAATATATGAGGTGATACAAAAAAAAAAGCATCACCAACTTGTTCATTAATGTCAGTTGCCCCTGAACTTTCAAAAGTTCCAAACCCCCCTGAACTTACAAAAAAAGTTGCACATGTTTGCCCCTAAATGTCACATGTTGACGCTTCTATTTGGATAGAGAAAAATCAGAAAAACCAACCAGAAACTGACACATGGTGATAGGTAGTAAATTGATGAATTTTAGACAAGTTAAAGGGTATCTAACACATTTGAAAGTTTACGGTGGCATGTGACTATTCCTATTTTGGACAAGTTCAGGTCAAAAAAAATAATAATAATAATTTGTGCGTGTTATGTTATCTGAGTAATGCAACTAGCCTTGTAGATAAACTTAAGCTCCATGGAGTATCAAAAAATGCAGTAAAGGCATCATGGGTGGGTTTATGTCTTACAACTAAGTTTACAGTTTAGTGAAAGCAGAGATGTAAATACCTGAATCAGGTCAACTAAACTTTTATGACGACCAGCCAGAGTAGGCATGTTTTGTCCATAAATAGCAGCGCCACTATTATCTGAATCTTCTCCAGGCGACCTATCATCCTCTGGCTCTTCCTTATGAGATGAAAGCATAGACAATAGCAATGCTTTATTGCCATTGTCATCAACAGTACCAGATTTCCTACTATTGCCTAAAGCACCAATATGGCGCACAAGTCGACGGTTTTCTTGTGACATTAGTGGGGGAGGGAGCCTAGGATTCAAGTTAATGTTAGTACAGTAGTATGCAAAATAGGTTGGATCAGAGCGCAGTTGCTCCTCTGATTCACAATTTTCAATAGCACTGCTTAAAGTTTCGAGGCTCAAGCTAAAGTTTCTTTGCGCTAAGAGATTCCCAATAGCAGCAAATGATCCCTCCATACTTGGTGGTGCACTGCCACTCCTGCTGGGTATAACATCTCCTTGTTCTCCATTGAATACATGATCTTGTATCAACTGTCCTAATTTCTCTGCTGCCATACTATTTAAGGGCGAACCAAACACAGAAGCATCCTTAGAAGAGGGCCACTTTCTAGCTCCACGACTTTCCGCCATTCTCATTGGGATCTCAGTTGCCATTGTTATTCTTTCCTAGTCTAAATAAAGATGACAATAATACTATGACTTCTGTACAAGTTGGAGACTTGGAGCATGTTCATTTACTTCTGCATTCATCAATAAGCCGCAAATAAAAACATAGAAACAAAGAACAAGAACAAAAAGATAATGTTGATGCATGCCATTAATTACAAAGCTTCAATCTAATACAACAGAACTGAAAAATCTTTAAAGTTCACGGTCCTTTTATTGGAGAATTTCCACATAAAATGTTCGCTTTCCCTAAAAATCCCTTCCCAAACAGAAAAAGAATCCTGATCCAATCGAGTTTGCAGGTGAATATCCTCTAACCTTGAGTAATTCATAACTCATAGCCCTAACAGGGAATATACGACAAAATCATCACAATATCATTCTCAACGCTAAACCAAATATATTTTATGCACTGAACCAACAAGAAATTCGAACAATTTCACAATACATGCTGCTAAATTTATAATATGATCCACGGATTGGGCTGTTTGAGATAATTTTCTAAGTCTCTCTTCTTTCTGTTCTTCACAAACAACTAACAAAATAGAAGTCACAGAAAAAATTCAAAGATTCGTAAACAAAAAAAAACAGAGAACGTGGTAGAATTTTCCCCCAAAATATCGATAGTTTTCCAACTCAAAAGTGTTGAGCTAATCATAAACTCGAAAACAGAAAAAAAAACAGTAAAGAAGCCATCGAAGAAACAAAATCAGGAAAACGAAACCTTCAAAAACATAATAAGGAGATAGAAATCGAACGATGAAAAACACATGGAAATCAACAAAACAAGAACAGAGACAATGGAAATCGGTTTACCTGGAGAAGAGAGAACGATTGAA
>CAOJBI010436050.1:0-10569 GCA_948277035.1 Euphorbia corollata
GAGCCAATACCCTCAGTTACCTTTTTGCGATTCCAGGATGACGTGAGAGCCGGTGCGAGACCGAATTGCCGTAGATCCGATGATAACTTTGTGCAAAGTTGAATCAAGATTGGTTTCGTAGGTGTTTGTGGTGGTTTGAGAGCGTTTCGACTCGAGTTATAGCTATAATCACGAGTAAAACTGGTTTTGAACGAGTTTTGTCGAGTTTAAGTCGAGTGTTTCCGTGGGAAACCTGACTTATATCGATTCTCTAAGAGCTTTGGTTGTGAATTTTTGAATCCGGCAGAGGTTTGAAGCGTTTCGGAGCGAAAACTGACGAGTTTTGCTCTAGGAAGCTTCAGGATTTGAACCGTGTCTCCTCTAAAGGGGGGTGCTCCCCCTTTATATAGACGGAGGTAATTGGCCGCGGGGCCAATTAGATAGGTAATTGGTCACGCGGCCAATTACCTGGGGGGGACAAGTAGGGGGTAGCCTGCCAGTAAGGGGGACAGGCTACCCCCTAGGTAATTGGCCCGCGGGCTAATTACCTAGATAATTACCCCGCAGGCTAATTACCTCCGGGGATATTTTCCCCCTTTTCAAGGGATATTTTGAGTTTGGACGGGGCCTGGTTTGACTAGGTTTTGATTTTTTCGGAGTTTCCGGTCCGTTTTGAGAAATCGGACGCGATTTTTAGGGTTTTTCGGATTTTTTTGAGAGGCGGATAATTATGACAATTCGACTCGCGTGGCTCTTGTCATTCCCGTGATGCGTAATCAATTAACTTCCTCATCGGGTCGAGCGGACCGTGCTAACAGCTATGGTGTGGTTGACCAAGAAATTGAGACACTATTTCCAATCTTATCACATACAAGCTGTGGCAAAAGTGGATCTAATGAAGTATCTTTACTATATACCAACACTAGCCAGAACGTTATCCATATGTTTATTGTTACTTTCAAAGTTTAATATTGAATATGTTATTAAGAAAGTCATTAAAGGACATGTTGTAGTTGAATTCTTGGCTAATCAACCGATTGATTCCGAGTACATTGAAAACTTAGAATTTTCAGATGGATAATTGGCTACATTAACTGAAGAATCTAGCAAATGGATGATGTACTTTGATGGAGTTGTTAACAAGAAAGGAGATGGTCTTGGAGTAATCATTATAACTCCAGATGGAGAAATCATTCCATTATCCAAGAGATTGGAATTTCCAACAGCTAAAAATGGTGTTGATTATGAAGCTTGCTTGTTTGGAATGCCTTCATTAATCAGTATGAAAGCTAATGTAGTTAGGATTATTAGGGATTCAGCTTTAGTTATTAAACAAGTTATAAAAGAATGGAAATTGAAGGAAGAATCACTCAGATTGTATTTGAAGGCTATATGGGTTAAGGCATCATTGTTTAGCAAGTGTGAATTTCGTCACATGCCAAGAGAAGAAAATCAAATGGCAGATTCACTTGCTACTTTGGCATCCATGCGGGAAAGACCCTAGAAGTGACTGATCAAGCCTTTTATTGTGGAAATAATAAAGGTACCATACTACTTGTTAGTAGCTCCAATCACTATTGAAGAAGAGCAACCATGGTTTATGGATATTGTTTAGTATTTGAAAGATTGAACTTATCTGTTAGAGGCTAATGATTCAGATAAGACGTCACTCAAGAGATTGGCAATGCAATTTTGATTGGTAGAAGATCAGTTATTAAAGAAATCTTCATACGGGTTATTATTACATTGTCTTTCACTAGTTGAAGCTAAGAGGTTAATTCGAGAACTACACGCAGGCTCTTGTGGACCTCACATGAATTGTGCAATGTTAGCTAAGAAAATTCAATGCTTGGGATATTTCTGGTTGGCTTTGTTAAGTGACTGTATTCAAGAAGTGAGGCTTTGTCACGAATGCTAGATTTATGGAAGCATCAATCATCTTCCTCCAATAGAGTTGCAAGCTTTAACCATGCCTTGGTCATTTTCAGCATGGGAAATTGACATTATTGGTGAAATAAAACCTTCCTCTACTAATAGAAATTAGTACATTGTATTGGCGGTAGTTTATTTCTCAAAATGGATACAAGCAGAGTCCTACACTAGGGTTACTGCTAAGAATATGACCCAGTTCATTAAGAAACATATCTTTGCTAGGTTTGGAATACTGTATTAGATAGTGATAGATAAAGGAGTTTAGTTTCAAGGAGAGACTATAGAGTTAATTAAGAGATATGACATTGAACATCATCGTTTGTCTCCTTAAAGGTCACAAGCAAACGGTGCGGTCGAAGTAGCCAATAAGTCAGTTAAGAATATTTTGTTTAAGATGGTAAGCAAGTATAGAGATTGGGCTGATCATTTTCTATATATTTTATGGGGATATAGAACCAGTATTCAAACACCAACAGGGCATACACCTTTCTCTTTGGTTTAGGGAACGGAAGCGGTGTTACGGGCTGAAATTGAAGTAAAGTCCTTAAGGGTTGCTCTTGAAGCAAGATAGTTGGAAGATGAATGGGCCAGAGCTAAGTATGATGAGTTGAATTTGATTGATGAAAAATGTCTAGCGATGTTATACCATCTTCAGGTGTATCAACAAAGGATGGCACGGGCTTACAATCGTAAAGTGAAATGGATGTCTCAACCATTAAAAGTAGGAGATTTGGTTTTAAAATGGTCAAGAACGTTACATACTGATGTTAGGGGCAAATTTCAACCTAATTGGGATGAACCTTACATGATAAAGAAAGATTCTTAGCAAGGAAGCTACGAAAATCATAGACTTAGATGGGAATGAGTTTGTTAATCCAGTTAATATGGACAAGCTAAAACGTTATTTTATATAATAAAAATAAAAAAAAGGTTTTCTGCTAAAGCTAATGAGTGCTTTTAGGCAAAAATTAAAAATAAAAGAATGAGTGAAGTCTTTGATAAAATCTGTAAAAGAACCTTGGAACAATGGATAGTTATTGGAATTAAATATTAGGCCAAATGCATACGGAGCACCCAAAGTTGGCCCCAAGCGCCTTCCGTCACCCCAAAGTTTCAAGTGTTACACTTTACCCCCCTCCCCCAAAGTTGGCCCCCAAGCGCCTTCTACCACCCCAAAGTTTCAGGTGTTACACTTTACCACCTAAAGTTGGCAAAACTGATACAGTTTGCCCCCACATTGCCACATGTCAGCTTTTGAGTGGAGAGAAAAAAATTCGAAAAATGGCATCTTTGAAAAGTCAAACTAATTACAAACTGACACGTGACATTAAGGGCGCAAACTGTATCAGTTTTGCCAATATTGGGGGGTAAAGTGTCACATTTGAAACTTGGGTGTGGCGGAGTGTGCTTGGGGCCAACTTTGGGGGGCTCCATATGCATTTGGCCTAAATATTATTTGTCTTTATGTTTTGACATATTTCTTCTTGTATAGTAAGTGTTTGTATATTGAAAATGTTGAATGTGTGCATTAAATGGATACATGACATTATTATAAGAAACACACACTCATAAGCATCTTTATTTATAGCCATTTATTTTTTCTTTGACACAAAATAAGGCTAGAATACCAAGGGCAAATCCACCTGATTGTATCAGTAGGAATATGTTGAAGGGTGAAGAACCAGGTAGCCATGTCAAATCTTTGTTCTTTATTGATCTTTGCCAATAGTTAGAAGAATTATAACTGGTGAACGAACTAATCTTTGGAGTCTCGAGGATGCTCAGTTTCTCAATTAGCTAGAGCTATAATCACAGAGGAAAGTGTTAATAATGATAAAAGTTTCATGATTGAAAGAACAGAAGTTGCGTTACCTGTAACATGAGTTTTCTTCCTTGGGCAATAATTTGAGGAGTGTTATGAACGGAATCCATGTAAATCAAAGTTTCTGCTAGAACGATCATGATAGGAGATGCACATGTAATCATTTGTTCCACAATTGGGATAAGATTAAAACTGTAGCTGATGTTGTTAGGTTCGGAAAGATAGCTGCTAATCAGCAATACACACATTAAGGATACCCATCTGTCATTCGAAGGGATGCGGGGAAAAATTCTTAGAACAATAGGTAATATTAAACCAGGGTTTTCAAGGTTAGATGAAATGAGTTGACGCTTGTGGTTGGAAGGCAGCTTGAAATAGTTTAGCATTCTTCTAGAATAATGAACACTGAATCCAGAAATAACAAGATTTCGGGTACATGGGATGTTCAGAATTGCACTAAATTCTTCTAGCAAGGGGCATAGGTCATGTTCAATTGGATCCCAAAAAATTATGGCAGCTTCTAATAGACTGGGAAGTAAGTAAACACGGTAAAAGGTTCTTAAGTTCCATAGGCCGCACAATTCAAGGCATTTTCAGTCACTTTTGATAAATGGACTAGGTAACTATGGAGTTGGGTTTTGAAGACATCCATGGTATTGATTGATAATATCCTAATGATTAGTGTTTTGCTATACACAAAACTTGGGGCAATCTGCCAACTTGGCATATCATCCCAAATTTTGTGTTTGTTATAAGTGGTGTAAAGGAATTATTTAAAGCACTCGAGGCATTCAAAGCAAGTCAGAAATGGAAAGGAAAAGAAACATTATCCTATAAGCAATATAATAAATGTAAAGGCCTCACATTTGGCCAAAGTTGATTGTTCTAAAAAGGATATAACGCCTATGAAGATCATCACCTAGCATCTCTACTACTGGTTGGGTGGATGCCAGTAAGGAAAATGAGCAGGGGGTGGACCATCAGGAGCCAAAGCTGGGGCAATATATTCCTCGGAAACTTCACCAGTCTGATAATAGTGGATATTAGCATTCAGATCGCGAATACTATCCTGAAATATTTTCAAAATTATGTCAATCATTTCATGCATGCATAACAAAACATTCATACCATTTATTCATAAGTATACATACCACCATGCACACATTGTTCTCGATCATTATGTTTTGGAAGTTGAGAATGAAACTCTCATCCAGCTCATTGTCAGCTACAATCACCTATACAAGCAAAATTTCAAATATCAGCTCATGATAAAAAAAATTTAGAAAATTCAACAAAGCTTACATGAGTAGTGCCCTCCAACACATGAGCCATCAATACATAAGGAAATGCAAGAAAGTTCGGGCAGAAGTGATGCAAATTCTGATCATATACATCAATGGATGAGGATGCAAATTCTGGTCATACATCATCATTGGATGGGAATCTCCTCTATAAACCCGATGGACAACCACCATATGAGCTGGAGTATTAGAAGTAGAAGAGGACCTAGAAGCATGAGTGCCAATCCTACGTCTCTTACTCCCGCCATGTTGAATCCCCTTAAAAATCAAGAAGGCACAATAAAATTTCAAAACATATCAACAATGAAGTAAAAAGTAAAAAGTCAAAATGTTAACCCATCCTCTTGATGAGGAATCCTCTCCAATAGGACCTCTAGAAGGGATAGTATCACCATCATCATCATCATCATCATCATCATCATCATCATCATCATTATCATCATCATCATCATTGTCATCCTCAAGGGGCACATCAACTAACTTTGGATCAACTAGAGACCAGCTTAGCAATTGAGTCTCACAAAACTCAGAGTAAACATCCCTGGGTCTATCAAGCGCTTGAGGAATGCCATCGGACTGTAAGGCATCTAGATCAAGGGTAGTGTTGGGTCTGAACAACCAAGAAGGAACTAGTGGAGGCACCAAATGATGCTAGCTGGGAGATCACAACCGATGATACGCTCTCCTAGGTACCACTTCTGAGACTGCGGGCACTCCATAAGAAAATGTATGTGTACATATGGAATGGTACGGGTCAAACCCTCATACCAGTCCTCTCAGGTTCCTAAGGGAATTGGATGATCTCCAAACGTGAAATTACAAGTCAGAGAGGTTCATTAACAGCTTCGAGATTGATTAAATGGAAAAGAATGGAAAAGTTACGTCATCATGACCAAAGCTACGTAGATAGTACAGGATGTGATCCCGGCCTTCATCCTACCATTTTTTGTAAAAATGGGGAAATTTTGGAAAAGTATGGGTATTTCTGGCTCTCCCTAATCTCGGCTTCCTGACGATGTTGGTCGAAAAGAACCAAATCTACAAGATAAAGCAAAAGCAAACAAGTTAGAATTCGAAAAGAGATAAAGGCAAAAATAGAATTCAATAATTCTTACCCCGAAAGTGACCAGATATCCCTTGAACTCCATTGATTAAGGGTCCAATATAATTTCCCTAAAGCTGCTCTTCTCTAGGCCATACTGTTTAAATTTTCCAAGTCAATCAAACTGGGAAGAATCCTCAGATTCACAATAGAATTCCCGTTGGAAAAGAAATAGTGGGTAAAAATAGTAGCTAAGAAACCCGAGTCTCCTATCGAACAGTTAGGTTTGTGGGATGATTCTCACTTGTCCAAAATTTCATCAAACCAACACATGAGACTCGATTGCAGCCGTGAACTCCAAAATAGCCAATGAGTCTCTCAATCAATGCATGGTCATAAGGAAGGGATGCTAAGGCACGGTCAAATTGGATAACATTGCCTTGAAAAGGCATTTCGGTAATGGCACAAAAATCGACTGGTGTGATGGTAAACTCCCCATAATTGAGGTGAAAAGTATGAGTAGTGTCAGACCATCGACTCAAAAGAGGGGAAGCTATGGAATCTCTCAAACGAGGATAACCACGGTTGCGGTTATACTTGACATTCCTCAAGAGAGTGCCAATAAAGATGTTATTAATAAAGTCCTTAGCATCCTCAGAAAGGGCTCGATACCAAACATGGGCATATTTGACACTTCCAGGGCGGTGTTTTGTAATATAGATATCATGCATTCATATCATAAAAATTGGAAAAATACAAATTTATGTCATACAAAATGTTCATTCATTATGTATATATATATATATATAGTTGTTAAGCATTATAATGTAAAAAAATGGCTTACATAAAAAAACTGCATTCTGTTTAGCCAAATCGAGATAATCCCTAAAATTCAAAAGCCAAATTTGTTCAAATGGAATTCCAGCAACAATAACATGTCATAGCATCATCTAACATCCAATTTCGTCAAAGTTTCACAAAAAAAACCCAAAATCCCAAATCATGTAAATCCATTCAATTCTCAATCCTAACTCATCCTAAACTCATTTTTTGGCATTAAAATCATAATTAGATGGAGTTTTTGGTACTTACAAGCTTCCGGGAGAGGTGTTTATCTCGTTGAAAGGTCACCGGAATCCCCGCCACTTCTTCCAGCCCATAATAGTTCCGAGTGCCGGAAGTTGGTATTGTTCGCTAGTTAGGATTTGAGGGATTGAAATTACCTCTTCGTCGATGTTAATGTCGATCGGATCGGGTTGAATAGTCAGAAGAGGATAACGGACATTATCGAGCTTGAACCACATTGAAATCCGGAAAAATTGGAGCAATAAAGGGAAAAGAGGGAAGAGGATCATGGAAATCATGGTTGAGGGTAAGAAGAAGACAAAAAATCGCAGGATTGGAGGAGAAACTCACAAAAAGAAAGTTAGGTTTGAAGTGAAGGGAGCTTACTGCCAATTCTGCAATTTATATTGTAGAACCAGTAAGTAGTCAACCGGCTACTTACTAGGTTAGGCTCGGCCCATTGATTGCGTGGCAATTATTTATTTTTTTTGTATATAATTGTTTTTCTTTTATTTTCAGTTTGTTTTTAAAATGGGCGGACCGAAAATGATTTTAATTTTTCTTTTCCACGACTCTTCAAATAAAATAAAATAAAAAGGTTTTCAATTAAGTTTTATAAATGAATTTTCATGTGTAAATTTGATTGCATTAAATTTTATAAATACATTTTCATGTGAAATTTTGATTGCATTATTCATTAACATTTTTAAATCGAATGGGCAAAATATTTTTTTAAAAAACAAGTCAATTTAGATAATATTAATTCACATGTTCACGCACTTGTTTTGGTTTATTCGTGTATGAAAAATTTCAGTATTGAAATTTATATACACGAGGGCAAACTGTTAGCACGGTTCGCCTAACCCTAGATACTATGCTTATTTCATATTTTGGATAACACGAGAGCTTAAATAAAACCAAGTTATCTCCAACATATTTATTATGATTTTTTTCTATTATATTTCAATTTTCAATTTTAAATGGTCAAAACAGGTGCATTTCCTATCATGGTCAAAACAGTTGCATTTTCTATCATAAGATTATAATTTAATATAATTAAAATATATAAAAAAAACAAAAAAAAATGTAATATTTAAATAAAAGAATGGAAGTGGGATATCTACATTCATAACAAGTGGAAATCCCACTCTCAAAATTAAATAAAACAAAAGATAATAAAATATAAGATGCCAATTGCACGTCACTTCTATTTTGATTTATTAATGAACCAACTTTCTTTAATTTTCTATGTAAATTAGTACATTTTGAGATGTAAACTCTTGAAAACAAAAACTCTCCACATCTTTATTGGCATTTTCAAGAAGAAAAAAGTAAAGTCCATTTCCGGGATTTGTTCATTTTCAAGGTTCAAACTATTTTCTCCATTTTCGCTCTGAGTCTGATTTCATCAATTCCTCAAAGTTCTTACTGTAGCATCAACAAGCTTTGAAGTTTGATTCATCACATCTTGTACAATGTAAGGTCTTAATCTCGGATTTCATTCATCAAGTTTTCAAAGTTGTCTCCATAGAAGCTTTGGAATTCCAACGTCCAAGTCAAACACAAATCACAGTTTTAAACACGAGCCTTTCATTATCGTTTTCTCCGTTCTAATTCCGTAGCATCGGAAAATCCTTGTCACATATATCCCTGTCACAATTGGTTTGGGTAAGCTGAGGGTAATTCAACTTCAAAATTAAAAAGTTTATTATTTAATTTTAATTTTTGTGTTGTCATTTAATTATATATATATATATCCATGTTAAATGGAGGATTACTAACTTAATAACTTACTAACATACTAACTTATTAACTGTAGTTAAAATTCAATAAATGGTGGGAAAATGCTAAGTAATTAATCAAACATTTATTTTTCTGTTATTTATTTTCCTGTAATTCATTTACTTTTCAGCTATTTATTTTTCAGTATTATTCACCATATTCCGTTGACGGACTCGCCAAGTTTTGTGGTGATTTTATTTTATTATTTATAGTAAAAGCTATAATTCCCTAACATTGGGAAGAAAGCTGCTAACATTTTATTTATCGCTACTAATATTTACATTTCTGCAACTAACATTTATTTATTGTTACTAACATTTATATTACCGCAACTATCATTTAATTTATTGCAACTAACCCGCTAACAAATATTAGTTGTTATTATTTTCTAACGTTTATTTTTCTGTGCAGCAAATTTATTACAATGTTTCTTTTATCAATTTATTTCATATAAGTAAAAAATGGACGTAGGAAAATATTTTCTTATTTTTCACAAACTCATGGAATATCAAATATCATGAATCAAATGTAAGAGTAACTATTTTGTCCGAATCCGGAATGTCTCTTTTTGGTATTAAAATTTAAATAAAAATGAATTTTTATACAATAATTTCCTGATAGAGCTGAATCAGGTGGCGACTCTCACTTTTCAAAAATAAAATGAAGTTTCAAACTTTGTTTTAAATCAATCAATAAGCTGTGATGATGTCCCATTGCATAAAAACTCAGGGGACATTTGAGTGGAAATTTATCACAGTATTTTACCACGATCTCATAACGAATTTCGCAAACGGTTTTCGATGAACCGTAAAGAAAAATACTTTTCGGGAACGCAGCCCTTGCCATCTCGAAAAGGCTCGCTCGCTCACACACGTCACCAACATCAATAGTAGATTAGAAAAGTAAACCATTCATAGACAAGGAATCCTTACAATATAAGGATTCTTATCTCTTGTAAGATAGATAAAAACGTGTGTGTGTTTTCAAAATTGGCATTTGCCAGTTTCTTTTCTTTTACTTATTGAAAATGTAACTTTAAGTTCTATAAAAGGGAATGAAAATATAAAACCATTTATAGACATAGAACCCTTTGTTCTTCACAAGAGTTTGAATACAATAAAACCATGGTCTTTTGTAAGTCTTTGAGGGATAAACTTTGGAAAGTTATTCTCTAAAAGAAATTTTACAATCTATAGAAAATATTTAAAACACCGTTGTCATCAAGCAATACTAAGGCGATCCCTCGCTATAATCAAGAAGCGCTCAAGTATTTTATTTTTTTTACTAAATAGGAGAGCCAATTAAATAGCATAAGATGCAATAACAGCTCTAATCAAAGATGGACAATAATTAATCCAAGTCCCTATACTTGTCGAAGAATCATTTGCCAGAGCTAATACATTGGTGGCTTGATTCACAAATCTACTAGCAAAAACTACTCGAATATGTGAAAATAAACTAATAATGTACTTATAATCATCCAAAATAAAACCTAAAGGAGCAATGAAATTAAAGTCATTATTAAGAGTCGAAACAATATTAAGAGCACCAAGCTCCAGAACTATATGATCCAGATTATGAGCCTTGAGCCAACTAAAAGCCTCTCTGTAACTCATTGCTTTTGCTTGAACCGCATCACCTTCACC
>CAOJBI010436789.1:0-11072 GCA_948277035.1 Euphorbia corollata
CAACAGTGCTTTTGAACATTACTTTTGTTCGTCGTTGTTGGTAATAGAAATTAATAAGCTTCATAAGCTATACATATATGAAAATAAATATGACAAGCTATATTTCACCATATCTAGACAGGCAGGACTTAAGTTAAAAAATGGGCTTTTTAGGCTTTTGCCGTAGGACTACTTTTTTTTTTAAAAGAAAAATTTATGATATTGGATTGGGTTAACTTCAAAAAAGTACCCTGTGGTTTCACTCATTTTCAAAAAGGTACCCCGTGGTTTAAAATTCATTTTTAGGTAACCTGTGGTTTCAAAAATTTACAAAAAAGTACCCTTTCAATATTAAATCATGTCATAAAATGGGTATTTGTGTTCGTTTTTAACTGAATTTTTGCGGGATGACTAATAATAATAAAATGCACGTCAGTGATAAATTTTGTAATTTTTTGAATAGTGTAACTATTTTTTTAATTAAATTATGGTAACAAACTTTAAAAATTCATAAAAAAAATGGTTACATTATTCAAAAAATTACCAAATTTATCACTGACGTGCATTTTATTATTATTAGTCATCCCGTAAAAATTCAGATAAAAACGAACACAAATACTCATTTTATGACATGATTTAATATTGAAAGTGTACTTTTTTGCAAATTTTTGAAACCACAGACCCCCTTTTGTAAGGAAAAATTCCTCAGGTACCTTTTTGAAAATGAGTGAAACCACAAGGTACTTTTTTGAAGTTTACCCAACTTTATATTGTTGCAGTCGAGGTACTGCAGCCTCGATTACAACATAAAAACGGGCATGACAGGTCCGTTTTCAGTGAATAGTGACTAAGTGATTAACATTCATTTTTGATTGTTTTTTTAATTATAAAAAATGAAACAGTCTCGTTTTTAGTATAAAATAAAATCCCCCTTTTCATTTTAGTTAATTCTAAACTTAGTTTAGATATATTTACTAACCAAACGCCTTCTGTTTACAAATTCCAGACTTCTACATTTTTAAAGGTCAAATTCCATAAACCATATTTTAATAGTTTAATATTGCATGTCATGTAATAATTTAATTTTGCTAGTTATAAGTTAGACTATACACTAATGGAGAGGTAGAAATTGTGTAAATTTCGGTCTCTTTCTCTATGTTTTGTAATGCAAATAGAAATGAGAAACTGGATTAAACTGGACTTGGGCTAATTCTTGACATGGCCCAGCCCATAACACATATGGCGCAAAAGGACTGAAAATTTCCCGGCATCACTTACAATAGCTTGGATCCTTTCCCGACCGGTGTTCAATCACAATCCTTCTACATATATACATTTATCACCGCCTTCAGTTTGAAACATCAAACCATTCCCATCAATTTTACAATGTCGAGCAATCGGACAAGAACAGCGGGAAAAGTCAGGACGTTTATAGGGAATTAATTGGGTGGACCTAGAGGAGGAACCAATCTCGCTTCATGGTTTGTCGCCGGAACCCTAGCTTACTTTCTCTGGGTCAAACCCTTGCTGGAGCTCAAGCGAGAAAAAGAGGTTTTACGGTCTAAACTGTAATGAATTTGAATCACTGTCATCAATTTTCCATTGTTACTCTAGCCTAAGCCCTTGTTTGGTAGATTTGCAGGAAAGGGCTGCATTAGCTGCAGATCCTTATCGTTATGTTGAGAAATGAAAACCAATTCATGATCCTCAGGTGATCCTTATTTTCGAATTGCTTTAGTTTTATGTTCTATCCAATGTGAATTCTTGCTTAATATTGTGATTCATTTAGGAATTGGAATTGTTTTCAGGAAACTGGATTAATATACGGAAATAATAATAAAACAAGCTAACCCGTGAATGGTGAGGAGCATGTATATATTTGTAAGTTCAAAGGTTGTGTCTTTTTACTGGTGTTACAATGTGATGATAGCTGTGGTTTTATGATTATGTTCATCAATTCATAATCACACATTTACTTGTTCTATTTTAGCCACTTAACGTTTGCGCTTCCTGGAAATTTGTTGAGATAAAATAAGAGCTTTTTTCTTTGCCACAGACGCACCATAGTGAAAGTGTTTGTTTGAGAAACACACAACAAGAACGTTACCGATGTTTTGAGATTGTCGAAACCATAGAAAGTCCAGTCTTGAGAAACGAAAACCAATTCCTGATCCTCTGGCGAGTGGTGATCCTTATTCTAGAACTTTTCACTCGATTTTTTGCAATATCCTGTTACAAACCATAATCCATGATTTAAACCCATGTTTAAACGTGGTAGAAGAAGTAGAGCCTTCCATATTTAATCTACCTTTAATTTTTGCGATCTGTCATTCATGCATTTATTTTCAGTTTCTGTAGCTTAGGGATGAGTCATCCACTTCCATCTCAGTTACAGTTATTTCCTTTTTTTAGGAGAGTCTGCTTCATGATTCCATTAGTGTAAGTAGTGGTTGTCATACAACCTCTATAAATATTTGTAAGCATCAATGAAAGGTAAGCTTGAAAATTAATTAAAGTGTTGAGAAATTTACCTGTTAGGTGAGCCTGATAATCTTTCAAAATATGTCGTAAAAAGAAGTCTACTTCTTTACCGTCAGAAACACCCATCCACAATTTCGGGACCGTGACGTATTCCCTGTGAAATCACGAGTTGTGGGTCAATAATGAATTGGAATTGGAATTGTTTGCAGGAAACTGATATAGGGGAACCAGAGTAAATCAAGTGAACCCAATGAATAGTGTGGAGTATGTATTTATGCGTAAGTTCAAAGGTTGTGTTTTATTAGAATTACGAAGTAATGATAGTCATAGTTTCACATGTTCATCAAGTCATAATCAGAGTATACGCATTTATTTTGAATGCTAAAAGGCCAGAAATAAAAGTTCTGCTATGACTTGTTTATTATTCGGTTGTGTTTCTTGATATCCTTTTCCTTGTTGGAACGTACGATCCTTGTTTATTTCCACACTGATATCAACAGTCTGCCAAGAAAAGAACATACTTGGTACTGAACAATGACAAGTTGAGGATATATTTTGGGATAATGTAGCTGAGAGGTATGGAAGTATGGATTTAAGATGATCCGGGATGCGAGTCTTGATAGAAGTTTATGCTAGTATGTGTATTTATCAATTTATTCCGATATGGATAAACATTTTAAGAATCTCAAAGCAAGATCAACTAGGCTGTTCATGGATTTTCTCGAAACAAAGTGTGGGAACCATTGATTTCTCTATATTCACTTCCAGCTTGTGTGACTAGGAAAAATCTTTAGACTTTTATGGCTCCCCGCTTGGAAACTAAATGTGCCTGTGCATACCCTGTTTTTGTTCGTTTTTACGAGCTTAGTCATTTTTCAAGCGTAGTGAGATTCGAACTTTGGTTCTGTTCTTGGCGGTGAATGAGATAAAATATTTTGATATGTTTGGCGAATTGGCAAGTCTCTGCCTCTGGTTTAGACTTTGATAGAAGTTCATTGGGTTTCCTTTAATGGAAGAACGGAGTTTGAGGATCTGGATTTAGGTACAAGGACTTTCAGTTGTTCAAATGAATTTATATGATTGTATTAGTATGGGGCACAAGAACCTTGACATCTGTATTGTGTATATTTGCAATTTGAGAAACACGGTCTCTGTTTTCTTAGTGAGGTAATAGTAAAAGGATTAAGCTAACATCAAATCAAGAAACAAAACCAAAGAAGAGAGAGTCCATTGACAGGACATGGACATGGTCACGTGTGAAAAGATTAGATTGGGTTGGGTTGTCTCAATAATTGGTTCTGCTTCTTCTAACCACTAAATTGTCCACCTGTACTTCATATCACGTGAACTTTTCCTTGTCAGCTATCTTCTTTTTATTGTGTGTCTCGGTGGTATTATAGAAATTGTTCCAGAACTCCAACGACGTTGCCGATTCTGAATTGAAATTATTCATTACCATTGAAAAAGGTTTACCATTCGACTCATTAGTTGTAGCAATCATAATCCTTTAGCTTAACAGGCATGGTGGTAACAACGATGGTTTGAAGTTGTGGATCGAACTAGACTAAGGTAAGTAAATAGGTTTGAATTGTTTATCCACGTCATACATTTGTGTTTTGTATAATTGAACATAACGTGCTAAACTAGATACCATAAATTTTGAATTTCATGTTTCCACTTATTTATGTGGCAATGTAACCATTTTGTCAAGCTTAACTATTCTTAAATCTTGAAAACTTTCTTTGACACGCTAATGGACTAGCTGAAAACTTACAGCACTGACCTATGAATGTTAGTAATTTACTTAACACCTAGTAATGTGGACTTTTCTTCGTCTCCGATAGAGATTAATTTCATTTGGATAACGATTATATGCCGAGACTGGTTGATTTTATAAAACATAATTAGTAGGTAAGAATGAAACCAATAGGCTACCAAATATGTCCAACCGATGTGGATGGAAACTTAAATTAATACGACAATACAAAAGGACCCCACTATAGAATACATTATCAACTTGTTTCAATTTTTTTTTAAAGCTGACGAGGCACCATGCTTCTAATTATTTATTAATTTAATTAAAAGCTACTAACAACTTGTTTATGCCTTTTAATTTAATAATTAAGCCATTTGTTAGTGCTTAATTATTTTATTTTACCCAACTAGAGTTTTGGACGTATTGCATCGTGGGCCAATTGCCCTCTTCACAAATTTATGCATTCACTTAATTAAAATCCTTTCCCTTCTTCTTTTAAGAAAATGCATTGCTAATGATTTTTTGTTGATGGCCTCTAACTTATATATTTAGCAAACATCTTATGAAAACATATTTAACTATAAAGAGGAAGAATTTATTTACATTACAATCTTATTCTTTAAAAAAGTACAATCTTATTATTTTATGTTGGTGCAGCTAAAGACTTTTTCAATATTAATTGATAATAAGTATATATTCTGAATCATTTATTTATTTTTTTATCCTTTTGGCTTCAGAACCCATTAAATAGTGTGGTTGCACATGTAATGCTAATATTTAAAGGAAGATGCCTGTAGATTAATTGTATAAGAATAAAATGTCTAGTGATTCCTACGTCAGGTGATTACTATTATTTTTTATAATATGTTCTTTTGATTTTTTAGTATATCACTACAGTTATTATAAGTTATATGTGTTCGATTCTTTATAAAAAAGATTTATCGTCCATTAAAAAAATTTGAAAATGACAATCAGTTTTATATTTGTTAATTATGATTGGCTAGAAACTATAGAATAAGTGTCATTGCTACCAATTCAATAATGTCCTAAATATATACATGCCTAGAAAATTGTATATAAAATATATATATGAAATATTAATAGTCAACTTCATATATAGATATATGTTATCAGTATAAACTCAAAGACAACTGCGTATTTAAATCAATCAACGTGCTCAAGTATCCTATATCGATGAGGTAATTTGGCATGTTTTTATGTTTTTGTATTATACACTATGAGGAAAATTCATAAACACATATTTAAGATTATAATATAAATCAATCTAATCTACTTTTAAGAGGTAAGTTTCTTGGTTGTTTCTAAGAGTCAAAAACTTCCCGTAAAAGATGACGAAAATGAGAGGAAACAGCGGTGGATATAAGGGGGCAAATTGCAATTCACATATTAATTGAGCTTCAAATTCAGCTATAATAAATTTGTTATGAATATATACATTTATTGAGGATGGGGGACCCATAATTGAATGAAATTGGAGGAGAAACAGTTAAGTAGTGTTAAAGATGAGTTCAAAATGTGATGCTAGGTAGCTGGTGGACAACTTGTATTGAAATTGAATTTAGAGGATGCTGACATGGAAGCCATCACATCATAAATGGAAGTTTCAGCTGCAAGTGTCAAACATGATCCAATATGTCAAATTTCTTCAGGCAGCACTGTTAAACACAACTTCTTTCTTGCTTATGATAATTCATCTCTTTGATATAAATATCATCTCAAAGATTAGGTTCATTGCATATATACTTTGGAGAACCACATCAAACATTGCTCCGCCCCTACATGCCTTAATAATGATTAACATACACTTATACTCATTCGTATCGTTCAAAGGAGAAAAACATGTTTAATTGTGTTGCTAACTAAAAATTATGTTGTTTCACATATTATTTGTCTTAAATAAAAAAAAAAATCATGATTCATGTCGTTCCACCAAAATCGTGTCATTTTACAAAAAGAACATTTGAGTTGGAGCTTTTGAACAAGTTCATTCTCCCAAGTAATAGAATATATTACTCTAGAGCAATAGATGGAATACATAGGGGTTGTGCTCCATCCAATTATGTTTTGGGAGAATTTCCTGTAGAGTTTTAGCATCCGAATGGTCGAGAACTATTAGCTCAAGGGAGTGTAAAAGATGTTCTTTTACTAAATTCAGAAAGTTAATATGTATAAATTAACAAGTCATAAGAAACAATAAATAAGTTCAATCGAGAGCACTTAAAATAAGAAATGGTGGAAGAAGGAACATAATCTAACAGTTGAAAAGCATTAGGTAAAGAGGGAAATCAGAATAAGTTGTTTGAAAAGTTTGCCCCATTAATTTGTGTTACCTGAGACTGTACTAGAATTTGGGTGGTTGCAGTGCTCCCATTTTCATTTTAGTACTAGAGTTATGGCCTCTCTTCTCTTTTGTACTATTAATTATTTCATATTTTTTTTATGTGGACGGGGACTATCAACTCATTACCCCACCTTTTTCTATTACTTTTTCTTAAGAATAACAAGAAAAAAAATAAATAAAGACCTTTATATGTCACCCTAAAAGACCGGGGAATTTTGCTGGATTAAAAATATTTTACTATTATATAATACAAGTTTTCTACAGAAATTTTTGGTTCTATTCGTGACTATATTTTTTTTTTTGTAATTGACAACTAAAATCTGAAAAATTAAATGAATTTTTTCGTTAAAAATATTTTGTTGAGTTACAAAAATAATAAAATAAATCCGCATCCCATCCATCTCAAATATGGATTTAAAAACTATAATTTGTATAAGTATAATTTTAATATTAATCCTTATAACAAGATCGTAGCTAAATAAAATTGAATGGATCATAATAAAAGATATATAATGTTTGATAAACATAAATAGAAATATAATCAAGTTCTAACAGAAATACAGTATTTTGTCATTACATGGAAATTAAGAAATAATCAGTTAAAAGAGAGGTACGCGACTATTCAATTGAATTGTTATAAACTTTGATTATCGGGTGAAGGCTGGGTTTAATAATGAAAGTAATTAAAACTGACCGACGTTATTAATTGTGTGCATGATGAGATGGCGATAAGGTTGACTAAGGACGTCCCGACAAGATCCACGTGGTCTGACATATGGATCTGGTCATGTTGACTCCACGTGACGTCTGGATGCATGCTCTTTTCAATTTTCCACGTGGCGTTTCTCAATTCCACCTTTGTGTCTGTCACTAATTTATAATGAGAACCTTTATTCTATAAACCGTTCTCATTTCACGTTTAAATAAACCGTTCTCATTTCACGTTTAAGTATTTATAAAAGAATGAAAAAGTATGAGTATTTATAAAAGAATGAAAAAGTATTTAGTGAACACATAATAAATATTTAACAGTTGAAATATAGTATAAATTACAGAGTTTTTAGTTTAAATTCTCCTTCTGTTTCGAATCTGGATTCTTTAAAGTTCATAATTTTCAAAGTTGTACATTTCAGTCAATTTCAATCATCTTAATAGTTGGGATTCATTTTTAATATATTGTGAGGTTTACGGTGCAATTAAATTTCAACCATTAAAATTAGATGAATGACTGAAATTAATTAAAATTTAGAAAGTTACGAATCAATAAAATCCAAATTAGTCGAATTCTTAAATTAACTTCAAACCAAAGCTATTCGTCACTGTGAAAAGCACGTTAATTATTCCTTGTTACTTTTAACACACACACACATAAAACATGTAAAAAAGAAAGAAGCAGTGCGAAAAGAGGGTTGTTGAATTAAAGGGTGAGCTGAGGGAAGCTTCCTTTCTTAGATAGATAGCTGCTGCTGCAGCAACTGAAAACACTTTTGTCATCACTTACTGGAAACCACTCTAATATCAGAATCTGGATTAGTCAGTAAACCCAATATCATTTGCGAAACCAGAGGAAATATGAATGCTTTTATAAGTAATTAAACGACTCTTCAATTAACAAGTGAAGTGCTTCAAATATATATATATATACACGACATTTTTCAACACTTCAACCAACTGCTCTTGGTGGCTGATAGTTAAATTTCAAAATCTAAAAGCTTAGTAAAGATATACTTAATTTCAACAATTCAGCCACTGTAAGTATGACTTTTACTTTTATATTAATTTTTTGAGAAGTAGATTGAACAAATGAAAGATAGAAAACTTGGTTTAGTAGTTAAAACAAAAATTATAAATTTTAAGGACTCGTTTGGTTGGCGGAATGACTATTTTATGAAATAGAATAACAATAATTGAAAAAATGTGGAGTATTATAAAATCCTTAAAATGGATGAAGTAACTATTCACACCTATCATACATGTCATGAACAACTAATATTCCTTACCGAGAGAATGAATAATTATTTCATGACATGTATGATAGTTAGGACTTAGGAATAGTTATTCCACCCGTTTTAAGTATTCTATACAAATACTTTATCATTTCTAACATTATTCTATTCGTTTATATCCTATTACACGGAATAGTCATTCCGCTAATCAAATGATCCCTAAAGGTTTAAGGTTCAAACCATATTCAGGGTTGAAATTTTTTTTCCCATTTAATATGTAAGTCTAAATTTGATTATTTTTTTTTTTTTGAAAAAAGATTTATACGAAAGAAATAATAGTTAGGATGAAGTTGCAATTTTCTCGTAAGGCACCTTCGTCGACTACTTGTCCACCTCACAATGGGTCTTATATTCATGTTTTATTTAACTAAACCATTTTGTATTCCTACCTGGTTATTGGGATTCAAGCAAGGTTGATATGTAAGAGTAAATGGAGTTAGCTTGAGCTCGTAGTTTCTTGGATAATAATGTTATAGGGATACGTAATGCCGATGAAGTGATTAATGACCTCATATTACTTGACTGGTGACTTTATACAATAGAGAAGCTGATGAAGTGTGTTATAATTATCTGTGATAGGTGTTGCCTAAATTTGAATCGACAGACTCAGGCCTTTTATGAATAACTATCATTGAATAGACTTAAACTTATTTGATTTAATGTAGTAGACTTTTATACCTATACTTGTTATCCAATACACATAAATATTTTGAATGCTAATAAAAAAACTGGAAAGCTAATGCTTGTATAAAGGATTGATATATTGTGTTTTAATAACAAATTAAATTTCACACGTTTGAATTTAATATACTAGATTTAATATTTTATAACCTTAGGGAATTTCAATATACTGAAGAGGATATTATAAGTGTGAATGACATATGGTATGATTCAGATTCATCTATTAGCTTAACCTTTCAAGTTAAATAGTTTCATTTCGTATATCAAAGCTTCTTCGATCAATTGATACTTATAATCTTGGTAACTCAATTTATTATACGTAACAAAGTTAATTTATGTTGTAGTCGCTATAAGTCGAAAACATTCTTATGTAGGGAATAATATAAATAATTACGATTTATTTTAAAATATTTAGTTAAATTTTTAGGTTTAACCTTATTCATTTAACTTGTAGTTAATAGGAAAATAAATATATGCTTTACCCTACTTTATTATTTGATCTATTCCTATATTTGTGTTTGATTCCCCTTCCGGTTTGATGCATTCTGTAAGCAAACTAAATTCACATAATTTCAGTACATTAAAATCTTTTGATAATTATTTTGGGATCATAATTTGTTTGAACTGTTTCACTCGGCAATTATCTTTGAACATGCATTATAGTTTTAGTAAACGTTGAATGTAGAATACTACTTGTATATATAAATTTAACGCATAGTAAGTAAATGATGATATCCTCAATTTTTGTTTAATATTTATTTATGTTTCGATTAGCATTGGAAAAAAAATATGGTTCTCTGAGTAAGCAAAGAGCTAGTATAAAAAGATTGAATTGAAAAAATGTGAGATTTTTTTTTAATTGAAAGGAGGTTTGAAGAATCCGGGACCTGATCCTTGATTATCCACCAGTTGAACCATGATATAACAAAGAATTAAAAATAAACTTTCCATCAAATGGTATTTTACCATTAATTTACTTTTGTCAAACTAGATTTAGCTGCATAATAAACACAATGGACGAAAAGAAATTGAAAAATAATGATGTAAATGTAAGTAACTAAGTATAGATTGAAGTCAATTAAAGTGTGCAGCAAAAGAATCAGAATCCTTAGAAAACAGTGATACATTATTTTGATAAAATTGGAAGTCCTTGTATAAGTTGTTAGAAGGTAAATAAAATGAGTAAAAATTTGGATTGGGGAAGGTCTGTTTGGGTATTTACCTCACTCTTTTCCATTATTTCCTCCTCCTTAATATGTCCCTTATTTATATATTATTAATATCATAACATGTCTTTATTCAAAGCTCCATTAATCTATTAAAGAATTTTCATTATTCCTTCCCTCCTCCTTCTCCTTCCTCTCTCTCTCAGAGCTTCGGGCTCTCAATATCAGGCTTCTCTTTGTTCATCTTTCTTAATATCCTGTTTTCTTTTTGTGCATAAAAGAATATAGCTTGAAAGTGAACTGCTTCTCCTGTGCAGTTGAAACAGCTCAGGTATCAACCAGTAATCACTCTTAGAATCCTTCAATCCAGTTTGATTTTGGTTGAAGTTTCTATCTTTACCCTAATCCAGTTGATTTTAAGCTGGCAAATAAGTGGTGGGAGAAATTAGATGTAGGAATGGCTGGTTATCATCAACTCCTCCGACCAGATTTACATCTCCAAAGACCTTCAATTAACCCTAATTCATCCGATTCTAGAGATGATTCCCCTCAATCAAAAGACCACAACATCGATGCAGCCGCCACAAGCTCCGGTTCCGGCTCTATTCGCCGCCCTAGAGGCCGTCCCGCTGGTTCCAAGA
>CAOJBI010436983.1:0-12397 GCA_948277035.1 Euphorbia corollata
TTAATAATAATACATTAATTATTAAAATAATAGTAAAACCAATAATTATTGATAATACTTATCATTAAAAATAATATTAAAAGATATTAATTAATTATTATAATATATAATAATAAAATTAAGTGCACGAAGTATAATAAATCTAGTTTTAATAAAAATATTATTTATAATTAATATAAATATAAATTAATAATTCTAATATATTATGATGAATAATTATTAGTATAAACAATAACTATGATAATAACTATGTAAATTTAATAATAAAAAAATAATTTTAATAACACTAATAATAAAAGGTTTTTATAGAACGTAAAACCATTTAATTATAATTTTGTTATTCAAATAATAATTATCATTGAATAAATAATAATTTTATATTATCCTATAGTTTGAATAAAAATTATTATTAATTATTAAATTATAAATAATAATAATAATAATAATATTTTTAATTAATAAATATTCTCGTATTATTGTCTCATATCACATTTTTTAATTAATCAATGTTACAATTATAATTAAAAATATCATTATGTTATAATGAAATTCAATAATTTTATTATCTTAATAACACTAGTAATCATTACTATATTTATAACTATTGTTAGTTACGTTGTTTAATAATTTTTTTTTCATATTAATATTTTTATTTTTCTTGTTATTGTTAATTTTATTAAAGTATTAATTATACTAATAATTAAAAGTATAATTAATGGACCTTAACTGAACTGAATTGAACTGAACTGAACTGAACTTAATGGATATGAACTGCACTGAACTTAAAATAAACTGAACTTAACTGAAGGTGAAGAGAACAGAACCTAACACAACCTGTTTGTTGCATTGGTTATATCCATGTAATCTCATCCCTAGTTTTCCAATTACGAATGTTATACCAATTGTCATGATCTATTTTGACACGGGTGACAAAACTTTTAAAGAGGAGACACGGATTTGAAGAAAAGTAAAAACTTGCGCTCGAATCCGTAACATCCTCTAATCACATGAAGAGTCTTTACCATTAAGGTAATGACATACACCTAACTTCATTTAAATAACAATTAATTCACCTAAAATTTAATGAAGAACTTATATCTATTTATACCAAACTATATTCAGAATCTCCACTCTATTTGATACAAATTCATTTTGATTTTATTTTTTGAGATAGTTAATAAGATAATAGAAAGTCATACAAATGGGGAAAATTTACAAAAATAAATAAAATAAGTAATGGATATATTTAAATTGAAAATCTAGTTATTATTAATTTATACCTATAATATCATGTAATTAATGTACGTAATGTAAAACAAAAAGAGGTAGCCAAATAAAGCTTGCAAAAGTGATGATGATGATGATTGATTTGCATTACTTCAATATTGGAATTGGCTACTCTTAAAATGGTCATCATTCATATGTTTCGGAGAAGAAAAAATAATTAGATTTTCTGTGAATATGAATTCTGCAGATGATATTTCTGTTTAACTACTTTAATTTTGTAATTTACATCGTACGGATGTCTGATCTTAACATTTTCAAACCCGTTTCCCATTAGAAATGAGCTAACGATCGAAACATGCAGCATGTGGCTACGATTAGATTGTTTAACTGTCTTTTGATTCATTTGCACCATCTAGAGGATTTTTATCAAGAGATCGATCGATGAGATTGTTTGTCTGTCTTTTGATTGTTTCCGTTTGTAGCATAAAGTAATAATTGCTTTATAGTCATAAACTCATAATCACTCAATCAAAATAATTCCCAATTAGTAGATTGTTTTGGTAAATACTTTTTTAGTTTTTAGTAAAATTTCAGTGAAAAATATATATCAAGCCCCCTATAAATAGAATTATTTTACTTTCATAAATGCATGATATGAAATGTTTGATATAACAACTTGGTATCAATCTAGCTGCACATATACAATAAATGAGTTGTAATTTCAAATAATTAAAAAGAAGATGTTACACCATATTAAGGCCATTGGGCAAAAAGTTAAACTTAAACCATTTTTAAGATCCAAAACTATTTAAAAACTTAATGTTAACAGAAGGTATATATAATTAATGAATTAATAAAAGAGAAGAATGAAGAAGCCTATAAATAGAGTTGAAATGTAAAGTTTAATAACACAGCTTATCTTTTCAATACCTTCAATCCCTTGACAACAATGGCGAAGCTAAGCATTCTCATTTCTCTTTATAATCATTTATATCTTCTTCTATGTAGTCACTATTGCTGAAGGTGACAACATTACCATTTATGATCATCCTCAAGACCCTAACCTTAATCTTTCAGAACCTATTTCATCAAAATTCACAACACCTGTTTTTAGTTCCTCACTGGCTGCAGCTTCTTCTTCTTCTTCTTCTTCTTCTTCTTCTTCTTCTTCTTCTTCTTCTTCTTCTTGTGGTGATGGTTCTGCTGCGGCGGCTGCTGCTGCTGGTGGTGGTAACGATGGTTCTGCAGCTGCCGCTTCTTCTACTTCTAATGTTGTTTTAGGTGATAATAATATAACTCACAAATCGGCTATAGAGGGTTATGATATCAATATAACAGACTTGGCCCATTAAGGCCCAAGGGAGGCACATGCAAGGCTTAAGTAAAGGCCCAACAACCATCAGATGGGACACGTGGCAAGCATGGATACAACAGATCTAGCCCTATATAAAGCACATAACTCTCAACTCAAGGTATCCAATCACACTATCCCTCTTGTCCACATAATACTCCTACATGGCCTGTACTGACTTAAGCATCGGAGAGGCTGTGCCGGTCTCCCCGGCATAGCCCTTTTGACCCATTTCCTGTCTTGCAAGTCGGTCGGCCCACCCCATTGGAGAATTGGTCAGCATAACAAATGGTGCGGTGAGCGTGGATCGAACACGCGACCTTCAGATCATTTTGTTGGGGCTCGGCCCCCCCATTTCCTTCTTTCTAAAAGCAATGAGGACTAAGTCCGCTTCCAAACTGCCGTATGAACGTGAACCAGAGGGGGTATCTCCGACGATACATCCACCTCGACTTCTCAGGGCACGGGCACGTCGACCCCTTTCGTAGCTAAAACACGGAATCCCAGTATGCCTACCGTCAAAATGGACAATCAACTCGAACTATGCCAGCAAGAGGGCATACCAGTAGAAACCAAGATCTTGGCGAACTTGATAAAACAAAGCATGTATACCATAGGGGAGGTTCAAGGATCCGTAAACAGAATGAATTCCCAAATGGCCCAGATCATTGCCGGGCAAGAGCGGCTCTTGGGCCTAGAAAGGAGACTCTTTCAAAGTGAATCGGAACACTCACATCCTGAACGTAGCCACCACAGACCCCAGAGCTTAGTATATAGAAGGGAAGCCTCTTACTCAAGAAACCCAAACAATAGAGATAGGACAAACTCGCCGACCCTTGATCGGGAGAGAGTTGAGAGGAGTAGGGAAAGATCCCGAACCCCCATATACTCCCGAAGGCAAGAGGAGCGCCAAAATAGCATATGTTTTGAGGCCGGAGCCTATTCCAACAAGCCTTAATTAGGAGCAATTAGACCCCTTGGTGAAGAGCGGAGAAGCCGAGGTCGGCACCGATCCCCTTCTCCCCAAGCATCTGTCCGTTCTAAGAAGGAACCCACGAGAGTTCCTCTTGGAGCCCTTATAACCGAGACTGCTCGTGAAAAGGAATCTGTCACTCCCATAACAGAGGTCAACGAGGAGCCTCTTTTGAACAAATTCCTGAAACGGGTTAGGGGAATACTCGTAGACGTAGGCATAGACCCAGTCACACCCGAGGTCGAAGAAGCAGACACCCCTTTCTCACAAAAGGTGATGTAGGAACCCTTTAGCAAGAAGTTTAGTCATCCCACGTTGCCAAAATACAACGGGGAGGGAGACCTGACTCAGCATGTAAAAACTTTCAGGCAGAGCTTATTCACAACCGAAGCCACTAACTCCATGATGTGCAAGCTATTCCCATCTACCCTCGTAGGGCCCAGACTTTTTTGGTTTGAATCGCTAAAACCGGGGTCAATAGCAAACTTTAATGAATTGGCCAAGGAATTTTGCAATTTCTTCATCACCTCAATACCTCAAACACGCACCGTGCAAGAATTACAACTACTGAAACAAGGCAAGCATGAGTCCTTAGGGGAATATGTCGAACGATTCCAGAAAACCCTCATGCACATCAAGGGATGCAATGTAGATGTAGTCATTGACATCTTAGCCCAAAATACAAGAAGTGCCGATCTAAAGAAAGACTTGTTTACCAAAAGACCGACCCCTCTGGTGGGAATGATGAGTCGAGCCAGGGGCTGGGTCACGTACGATACGCATCAAAGGCAATCATGCACGCATGAGATAACCCACCCAATCATAATCCCTATACCGTAAAAGTAAAGGTTCCAGCAAAGAACGGAATACAGAGGACGGAAGATAGTGATTCCTTTGCGCGCCCCGAGGAAGGATGTATTATACTAGATTGAGAAAAAGCGACAACACATTGATTACCCCTCAAAACTAAAACGCCTAGGAAAACCAGGCACGTATTGCGATTTCCATAAATGCAAGGGCCATAACACGGAGGAATGTAGGCACTTGGTGACAGAGTTGAATAAAAAAGCAGCTGAAGGAAAAATAGACCGCTTCTTGGCCGATCCACCAAGAGAGAACCCAAGGGAAGAAGCTCAGCCTGAAAGACCAACTAACCATAGGGAAGAGAGAGCCCGAGAGGCCCCACCCAAGAGAGGAGTAATTAACGTTATATCAGGAGGCCCGACCTCACGAAAGCGGAGGACAGATGAAGTAAGAGACAACATCCGCCGGGATCGGGATGTGTACTTCAATTTTACTCATTTACCTCGACCAGCCCCGCACTCAGACGCCCTGGTCATAGAAATGATTATAAGCGATTTCTTAGTATAGAGAGTGTTGATAGATACCGGTAGCTCCGTCAACCTCATGACGCGAGAAGCCTTTAATGCACTTCAACTTGGAATGCACTTCAAGCTTATTTGCGATTCTAAAACCGTCTTGTGCCTAAAGCAACTAGCCATGCAAATACCGACAGTAGGGGGAATGACCGAGGTGAAAGGCAATCAAAAGATAGCCTAAGAAACATACATAGCTTCCCTTCGCGCAGAGACCCTTGTACTCGAAGCGAAAGAAAAACTACGGGGAGCCGAACCTCATGGCAAGCTTGAGACCCTCATCATCGAATAGGGAAAAGAGGTACAGATAGCGGCGGAGTTAGACCCTGGAATTAAGCAGAAGCTGGCAGCTGTGCTAAGGGATAATAAAAGCTCTTTCGCTTGGGATGAAAATGATGTAACCGGTATCGACCGGTCGGTTTTGGAGTACAAGTTAAATGTTAACCCCGACGCCACCCCCGTTAAGCAAAAAAGAAGAAACCATGGGTTGGAAAAGCAGTAAGCGATTTCAGAAGAAATAGCTCGGCTCACCAGTATTGGCCACATAAGGGAAGTTCAGTATCCAGCCTGGATGGCCGTTGTTTTGGTAAAAAAGTTGAATGGCACATACAAGATGTGTGTAGATTTTACAGACCTTAAGAAGGCTTCCCCCAAAGACAGTTATCCTTTACCGAACATAGACTCCCTTGTGGAATCCACCACGGGGTCTGAGGCCCTCTCAATGTTAGATGTGAAAGCCGGGTACAATCAGATCCCTATGGCTGAGGAGGACATAGAGAAGACTTCGTTTATCACCCACGAGACATATTGCTATGATGTCATGCCCTTCGGGCTGAAAAATGCAGGGGCTACTTACCAGCGCCTGGCCAATAAAATATTTGGAGATCTCATAGGCGTCTCTGTTGAGCTGTATGTAGATGACATGGTTGTAAAAAGTAAGTCCCTCGCGGACCACCCGGTCGATGTAGAGCAAGTTTTGAAGTTGGTGGGCGAGTATAATTTGAAGCTCAACCTAGAAAAGTGTGCGTTCGGCATCTCCGCAGGAAAATTTTTAGGTTTCCTAGTTTCTCAAAGAGGGATTGAAGCAAACCCGGATAAAATACAAGCAATACTGGATCTGGGGGAGCCCCAAAATTTGAATGATGTGCAAAAGCTTAATGGAAAAATAAATGCACTCGGCCGATTCATCTCCTGTTCAGCGAGACGGTGCCTCCCCTTCTACAAAGCAATTAAGAGAGCTAAAGACTTCTGTTGGACAGAGGATTGCAGTTCAGGAGCTAAAATCCTTCTTGTCTGGCCCGCCACTTTTGAGTAAACTGATCGAGGGAGAGACCTTATACCTCTATATAAGCACATCTAAAGAGGCACTGAGCATGGCTATGATAAGGGAAGAAGGCAATGAGCAGTACCCGGTATATTATTGTAGTAAGGTGTTAAGAGATGCTGAGCTCAGGTACCCGCGGCTCGAGAAATCCGCCTATGCCGTCATTGTAGCTTCTCAAAAACTCCGACATTACTTCCAATCCCACACTGTCATAGTAAGAACCAACCTCAATCTGAACCGTATCCTCCAAAAGTCGGAGACGTCAGGAAGATTAGCTGAGTGGGCTTTGAAATTTTCTGAGTTCGACCTTTGATTCGAGCCAAGAAAGGCAATGAAAGGCTAAATATTGGCAAATTTCGTTCAAGAAGCCCCGCCGATGCCGGCTGAAAAAGTCTCCAAAGAAACTTGGAGAATATTTATTGATGGAAGTTCAGCACTCGGCCTAGGTGGCATCGGAATCCATATGCAAGGCCCGGAAGGCATTATTATAAACCAGGCGGCTCGCTTAGCCTTCCCCGTTACAAATAACGCAGTGGAGTACGAAGCTTTTATCTTAGCACTGCGAATAGTCAAAGCCATCAAGTCAGACCGAGCCTGTATCTGCAGTGACTCGAAATTGGTAGTGAACCAGCTAGGAGGAGGCTATGCCACTAAGGACAATACGATGCAGCAATACTTGGCTATTGTAAAGAGCCTCGTATCATAAGTGCAGGGTGAGGGAACCAAGCTAGAGGTCTTGCATATTTCTCGAGCCCTCAATAATGAGACTGATAGACTAGTAAAGGCGACCTTGGACCCATGTGGGGAAGGAGTTGTTGCGTGCACTATAGCAGAAATCTCCAAACCAAGCACATCAGCCATGGAAGTATTGTTAACGCAAACGGAAGGCAGGGAGCCGGAATGGTATGACCCCATTTTTGCATACCTAAAAGACTCCATCCTCCTCTCAGACGAGGTTGAAGCTCAGAAAATTGTGAGGAAATCCTTCCAGTATGCCATCATAGGTGACCAATTGTACAGAAAGTCAACATCTCATCCATGGAAGAAATGCCTCGGTCAGCGGGATGCGAATTATGTATTAAGAGAGGTGCACGAGGGTATTTGTGTAGGCCACGAGAAAAAAGATGCGATTGTCCGAAAAGCCCGCTTACAGGGTTTCTTTTGGCCCATTATGGAATTAGATGCAAAAGAATTGGTCCAGAAATGTCAAGCATGCCAAGCTTATGCATAAAATATCAGGGCACCGCCAACCAAAATGACCATCATACAGACCGCATGGCCCTTTGCCACGTGGGGAGTGGACATCATAGGACCCTTGCCTATCGCTCAGTATAAAAAAATGGATTATCGTTGTTATGGATCACTTTTCCAAATGGGTAGAGGCCGAACCCATAACTACCATCTCCCCCAACCAGTTAATTAAATTTTTCAACAAGAATATCATAACTCGTTTTGGTATACCCCACACAATCATCACAGACAATGGCACCCAATTCAACTGCGAGGCATTTAAAGCATATTGCGAAGGGTTGAGTATCAAGTTGCGATTTTCATCAGTCTCATATCCCCAATGCAATGGAATGACCGAGGTCACCAATCGAACAATCATAGATGAGGTTAAAACCAGAGTATTGAGCAATGGGATGTCATGGGTGGACGAGCTCCCAAATATCCTTTGGTCCTATCGAATAATGCCAAGGACAGCTACAGGTGAAACCCCCTTCGTCCTAATATATGTCACCGAAGCTATCATCCCGGTTAACATTGGGACCCCCAGCGAGAGAGTGACCCATTATGTCAATAAGGCAAGCAACGAGGAAGCCTTAAGGAATAACCTAGACAACTTAGAAGGAAGGCATGATCGTACCTACCAACGGATGGCAGCCTATAAACAAAAAGTGGCGGCAGTCTTTAACAGGGAAGTTAAGCCAAGGTCGTTCCAGATAGGGGAGCTAGTTCTACACAATACCGAGGCTAGCAGAGCGAGGTCTGGTCAAGGCAAGTTCAGTATCAATTGGGAAGGACCGTACAAAATTGCCAATAAAATTGGGCTGAATACATACAAATTACAAGATATGGGAGGCAAAGTCCTACCGCGAACTTGGAACGCAACCGCACTTAAAAAGTTTTTCCCAGGATAGAAGACCGATGTACGAATGCGTCTACTGTAGAGCATTTCTTTTTGTTGATATTTTGAATGTTTCATTGTAAACCTCCATTACGACACAGACATGGCAATACTACTGATACCAACATTGCAATTTTGTTAATATATACATGGCATAGACGCAGTCCTTTATACATATATTCTTTTTTAAGTTTTGATTATGCGTAAGAATAAAAAGCAATTTGAAAGCGAGGTTCATAAACCGAACCCCATCATTTACTAAAATTTTTAAGTTAAGCAATTAGAAAGCGAGGTTCATAAACCGAACCCCATCATTTGCTAAAATTTTTAAGTTAAGCAATTAGAAAGCGAGGTTCATAAACCGAACCCCATCATTTGCTAAAATATTTAGGTTAAGCAATTCGAAAGCGAGGTTCGTAAACCGAACCCTAGTATTTGCTAAAATTTTTAGATGATTAAGAAGTGAAGCAATAAGATGAACACATATGAATACTACTTGAACATCCTTGGCATTAATACATCCGAAGATTATAAAATTGTTCCTGCATCATGTGTGCGATACAAACATATACAAATGAAAAAAAAACAACAAAGGAAGGAGGAACGAAGAGGATTTAAGGATAAGTTGTGGCATCATCCTCGGTTTCCCCTAGCTCTGAGAGCTTCGACGTAGCCCAGGAATGATACGAAGTTACCCTATCATCCTCTTCTTCCTCCCTCTCTTCCTCTTCCTCCACCCCTTCTCCTCCCTCTGCATCATCCCCCACATCAGCTCTACCAAACAGCCTCGCGTCCTCCACCTAGAGCTTCATAGGGTCATCCAAGCCAGGTTCGGGGAGTAAGGCTAGAGGGTCAAGGTCGGTTGTAGGGAACATACTCCGACCTTTCTCAAGCAGGTTGGTCCGGAAGTTCACGCGATACCGGTTACATCGTTTATCCAGTAGTAGGTCCTTCTTCTGGAAATAGTGCTTCAAAGCTCGGTATTTTTCTTGAACCATCTTTGCCACCCGCCGAGCTTTCGCTAATTCAACCTCGGCGCTTTCCAACTTTTGGTCCCGGGATTGTACAAGGGCTCGAAGTTCTTCAAGCGCCTCAGCTGTCTTCGCCTTTTCATCCCGAAGTGCCTCTAGCTCCGTCTCGGTCTTATCTTTCTACATTTGGAAAGCAGCTTGCAGCTCGCCTTGCTCATTCTCAAAGGTAGCAGCCATGTCCGCCTTGCTCTTCGCCAAGTTATTATAGGTTTCCTTGATATCTTGCTATTGGCGATGGAGCAGCTCGGCTTCCTCCCTCGCCTTGAGGCCGATCTCAGTTAGGCACTTGTTGTCTTTCAAGAGACTTTTCTTCTCTCGGTGGAGGGTCGTGATCGTCTTCCCCCGAAGCTTCAGGGTATCATCCAGGAACACGAAATGAGAGAAGCACTGCATAGAAGATAGACGAGGTCAATAAAAAAACCAAGAATATATGCTCTGTAGAGCTTACTTGGAGGAGGTGTGCATGGTGCTGAGATGCTATCTTCCCAGCATTCCTCCTATTCAAAGCAGCCACCTCAGTAGGGAGATGAGTCAGGTCGGCGAAGTGATTGATAATCCTGTTATCATCCAGCCTCACATCGCTTCCAAACTCAGCCTCCCATTGCTACAAAGGCACGGTAGTTAGACTAGGCAAATGAGGGGCGGTAGTATAGATAAATAACACTTACCCGAAGTGGCAATATGGCCCCGGCTTGCGCAGGCTCCTCGGCAAGACCATCTGTCCTCAGCCTTTTGGCAGGGGACT
This sequence comes from Euphorbia corollata, assembly GCA_948277035.1. Taxonomy (NCBI): domain Eukaryota; kingdom Viridiplantae; phylum Streptophyta; class Magnoliopsida; order Malpighiales; family Euphorbiaceae; genus Euphorbia; species Euphorbia corollata. The sequence continues at coordinate 10,156 of CAOJBI010436983.1, forward strand.
CCTGTTCACCTTGGCTAGGCCTCTTCCGCCCAGTTTGAGCCAATGGTTCGGACTGAGCAGGCTCGTCATCAAGATCAACCATCTTAATGGAGCTTTTCCTCTTTTCTACCCTGCACAGTTTTTGAGCCGAGGGAGTTGTTCTCAGCAGTTCATCAATATCCAGAGTGACGTCGGCATACGTCTCAGCCCCCTTGATGCCGAGCTAGCAACTTCAACCTCTGCTCCTACCCTTTCCCTTTCTCTCGAACCGACAACCCCCCCGCTCGGTCCCCCTATGCCTTCTTCCTCGGTCACGAAGTCATCCACCTCGCGGGACAGACTCCCTAGAGATGGGGTGAGAATCTTGGGAGGATACCTCCTCATCTCGCTCCCGGCGATCTTGGGCACCTTCTTCTTTGGTTTCTTCGTTGCCATGGCTGCTAGGAGTTCAGTGAAGACATGGGGTGCTCCTAGACCTGTAAACAACATTCATTTTACAGCAACATCAGTTTATGGAATAGTGAGCACATATAAACAGACACAAATAATACAAATAAAGAATCTAAACTTTTTCAAGATCATGCCAAGGATCTGCATCAACAATTCTCTTAAAAATAGATGAAAGGATCCTCTCATTTAGTTTAGGTGCTCGGTGTTCACTTCCATTCAATTCGTCAGCCATCTGTAAAAAAACAAAGATATCGTAGATTTGTAATGTAATCACAGTAAAGTCACTAATCAACCCATACAATTCCACATTAGAGGAGTGTAAACTAAATTTTACAACTAGCAACTGGCCCAAGATGGAAGTGGGTTTCGAATTTCATACACAATTAAGCTAAAAGCAATTAGACTTTCTAATTTCATACAAATTAACCAAAAAGAAAACTCATCGCTCATCATATGAAATCATTCTTCACTGGATGTCCAAATTATAATCAATTTTTGGATTAGGGTTTGAAACTTTAAATTCAAAAGCTAACCTCAATCGTTTCAGAAAATTGAAACTTTGAAATGACGGAACAAATATATAAACACAGCAAAAGAAGACTCATCGACAAAAGTATATTTGAGGATCGAGAACCGAGAGCTCTCACGGAGCTTCAATGGAGATTGTGACAGAGAACGATACAGTTTTGTGTTGAAAAAAATTTCAATTCGATTAAAAAATAAGTTACTAACCTAGCTGAAAGTGAGACAAAGACAGGGGCAAAGCCGGAGCTGCAGATCGATGAGCATAGACGTCAAAGGTGGAGTTACGACGATGGGAGTAAAAAAGAAGGGAGAAGGGAGAAAGGGGATGTGGCTGCTGGTAGATGTTTCTAGGTTAACTAAACTCATGAACCGGGCATGGTTTAAAACTATTTTCAATTTTTTTTTTACGGAAATTTACTCGGTTATACTAATAACCGAGGTAATTGTGGCGAACCGGGTCCGGTTGGAAACATTGCCTTGGTTATCATGTATAACCGAGGAAATTTTTCATGTCTTTGATCCATTAAAGCCCATTTTATCTTGGTTATTAAATAACAGAGGCCAAGTCAGTGAGGCCAAAGGCCTTTTGTGTACTAGTGATATGGAAGGATATTGTGTCATGTTGTGATAGAAACCAATCGTTTTGGGAGCTTTTTAAGTCCAATTGTAGAGTTCAAGTGGGAACCGGATTCGAGTGTTCCTTTTGGCATGATAACTGGACAATGAACCAACCTTTAGTATCGTTATTTCCTGATTTATTTCATTTGTGTAACCGTAAATCAATTATCCGAATTCTTCTGTCACTTTGTGTCATGTATGTTCCATTAGTAAAATTCATAAATTGCCTTTTTCTCGTTCCCAATTTAAAGCTTCAGCACCACTTGAATTAATATGTTCCGATGTTTGGGGACCAGCACCTATTATGTCCTTTGATGGTTACTCATATTACGTTGTTTTTTTCGATCACTTTACTAAATATTGTTGGGTGTATTTTTCAAAAAGAAATCTGAAGTTCAATTCCTACATTTATTACCTTTAGGAAACTTGTGGAGAAATATTTTAATACATCCATTAAAATGTTTCAAGCTTATTAGGGTGGGGAATTTCAAGCCTTGACAAAATACCTAACTGAAAATGGAATTATACGTGTTTCTTGTCCATACACTCCTGAACAAAATGGGTGTGCTAAACACAAAGATCGACATATAATTGAAAGTGAACTAGCTTTATTACATCATTCTCATTTACCTAGGCCAGATATTCTTCATGCAGTCAGATTAGTTAGTCG
>CAOJBI010437286.1:0-10405 GCA_948277035.1 Euphorbia corollata
TAAGAGAGATCAACGAGGCTCATCAGGATACCTAGATCAACTACCTGCTTCTTATTCGTATAGAAGGCGGCAGTAATCAGCAAAAGGATAGTAAATCGAGCAGCTCGCTCTGCATATATCGTACCGGCAGAATACCCCTCATAAATCGCCAAGGCACTAGCGGCCAGTCTCGCACGAGAAGCGCACCGCTGATCTCTCGATACATCGATGCCGATCAAATCAATCATCCGGGCAAAAGGAATAGCCTGGCGCCAATCAGTATACACCTCTAAAGGACGAAGTCTGAAAGGGATCCCAGAAATCGCAGAAAAATCGGCAGGGGTCATGTTCATCTCTCCCCATGCAAAATGGAAGGTATCAGTAGACGGCCACCATCTCTCCGCCAAAGCACTCAATAGCTCCTTGTGCGGAGCGCGAGAAGGATCAATAGTCCTCAAAAGGTGTAGATCGGTAGGAACAATCAAGGTCCCTATGGGGTGCTCCAAGGATAACAAATCCATCGGAATCCGGTACATGGTCGCATAGGCAATATCCACTTCAACAAGTGGATCCTAAGACAAAGTTCCACAAGCAAAGTCAATAACTAGTTCTTTACTAAGTTGTTGGACTACCTAAAATGCCAATTCCTAAAGTAATGTTCCAAGTCTACCTAGAGGTTGAATTTCTAAATCATGTATTTAAATAAGGATGAATACATACCTCGGCATAAATGCCCGTCATGGAACAGTGACCATCGCGGCCCGATAATAGGTCAACCTCAGAAATGGTGGGGAAGCTGTCAAGTTCTTCATAATCAAAGTGCTCCATAAGAGAGAAATTCTAGAGAGATGTTAGAGAGATAAGCTCTGAATGAAAGTGTGAGAATAATGAAAGGAATGATCCTATTTATAGGAAAATGACCCCAAACGCAGGTCTTTTTGCCCTCTTCAAAAATCTCGTTTCAGTGATCCATTGGGTTCTGTGAATCATTTTCACAGATCCAAATGGAAGGGCAACTGTGAATACTCGAATTTTCAGCTCGGAAATTCGGTCAGAAGACGTAAAATCAGCTCCGGTAAAATTCTCCGGAAGTATGCCAACATACCACTCAAAACGTCTGCAACGGAATGAGGGTCGCAGAAGTGGTCTCGGAATATTTTTTGGAAGTCTGAAACTCTCGAAAAATAAAAAAACCAAATAATTGCACCGATCGGGTGGCCCCGGACCGCCGGAGTCGGCGCGCTTGCGCCGACTGCACGCGCGCCGGATTACGGCGCGTGCTCGCCGGAAGAACCCCGTAAAAACTAAACCATGTAAAAACCCCGTAAAATTATGTCTTCTGACCGAATTCCCGAGCTGAAAAATCGAGTATTTACACCATGTAAAAACTAAACAAGATAAATAAAAAATTTCAAGAAAAAACAAAATTAAGGGGATCACGTACAATGGAACGTAATAAATAAATTAACTTTGTTGTATGAGTGAAATGGTTGAAGCATAAGAGATTAACTTCGTTGAAGCATAAATTAACTTGGGAAAATCATATTTAGCATATCATATTAGCTAATTAAATCATCTAAGGCTAATTAAAAATCTAACCATTTGTTGAAGCACAGGCTAATTAAATTTTATTTACTGTAACTATTTGGAAAAATATATTTATCATATCATATTTTTAAACTCTAACTACAATATATATATTATTGTATACGAAAAAAGTTACAAATAAATAATATAGATATAGGTAATATGTTGACATGTTTGTATAAATTTGGCATTTTATTTATTTTCAACCACCTAAAAGTTAAAAAAATATGATGCGCTAAACTTGAGAGTGACTTAATACGTCTGGTCTGAGTTCAAAGTACAAAACATGAACCTGATCGAACTGCAGTTGATATTTTTTATTAATAGTTGAAAAATCCAATTTGAATCCAAGCCGCTCGACACACAGGTTTGTAGACATAGTTAATCTAATAAGGGAAATTGTCAATTTTATTCGCGTTTTGGTTTACTATTCACAAAAATATTTTCTCAAGAATTCATTTTACTTTTTATGTTTTTTATAATTTGAGTTTATATTTTTACGCTTTTATATATACCTATTATATATCTACTATATGTACATGTGTTATATACATGTTATATATCTACTATATATTTCTGTTTGTTTTGTCCTTCACCCATACTGTTTTAAGGCATCTGTTATATGTCTGATATTTACCTATTATATATCTGAAATGTAAAAAAAAAGAATTTGAAATATTTTTTATATAATAATGTAAAATTGAAAATTGAGTGGATTTTTTTGTAATTTCATAAAAGTTTAGGTGAAATTTATGTAATGTAATTTAGGTATTTACATAAAAAGCCCTTAATCTAATACACAGTGTAATCCGACTGTCCTAAGCAAATTATTTTGTAGGCTGAGTTGGGAAAATCATTACCAGGACCGGCCCATAATCGATCCAGCCCAAAACCCGCCCAGTATATCCATGTGGTAAACGCTGTCGTTAATATAAAATGGTAAATGATTGTTTAAACCCTAGAGGAACCCTGCTTCTTTTTCCTTTCTTCTTCTCTCAAATCCCCGCTGCACTAGCAATTTCGCCTGATTAATCTGTAATCTCAGTTTAACCCTAACAGTTACTAACTATCAACGGTGATCCTGTAGGTGATTGTAACGAATTGTTTTTTGGGTTGAATATTGCAGGTGAGTTTTTGGCACTGAAAGATGCTTGTGCTATTTGAGACCCCGGCGGGCTTTGCCCTCTTTAAAGTTTTGGATGAAGGGAAGCTATCTAAAGTCGAGGTAACTAATTTGAATGAACTTTTATGTGTATTATTGTCAAATGTTGGCCCTGCTGAACTGTATTTTTATTCATTCTTTCTTCATTTTCTTGTTGAATGAATGTTATAGAGTTGAAATTTTTAATCTATATATTTTGTACTAACTATATGCTTGAGCATAATAATTGAGTATTGGGGATTCTGTTGCTTAATTGTTCTAAATCTTGGTTAAAAAGCGTTTCTCTAATGAATTAATATCTGATTTTTTTGCAGGATTTATCCAAAGAATTTTTGACAGCAGATTCAGCTAGAAAGGTATCTACCGCTCTTCATTTTAGAATCGAAGGCTCCATGTTTTCGAATTACTTGCACCAATAGTATAATTTTATGAGTCTTCTTTACTTGCTCGAAACCCAGTTTTTATTTTTTTTGTTCAGTAGATTCAATCTAGTGGGAACCTTACTTTCTACACATTTATGGCCATTTAACAAGAATACACTGAAAAATATTATCTAAATGGACTGAGGTCGCATAATAGTGAGCTTCTATATAATAGTGAGCTTTTATATGTCTAATCTTTAGTTTCTGTAATGTCAGCTTGTCAAGCTTAAAGCTTTCTCCAAGTTTGAAAATACATCGGAGGCTCTTGAAGCAGCAACAAAAATAATTGATGGAACAACTAGCAAAGGTCTGCGCAAATTTCTGCGTGCACACTGTGATGATGAAATCCTTGCTGTCGCTGATTCAAAGCTTGGAAATGCAATTAAGGATAAACTAGTATGTCTTTTTAATTTTTATTTTAACCTCTCTGATGTATAACCATGTTTTGGCTTTTTACTAAATTTGAAATACTTACTCTGGCGCAGAAAATTGAATGTGTTCACAGCAATGCCGTCATGGAATTGATGAGGGGTGTTAGGAGCCAATTGACAGAGCTTATATCTGGTTTAGGGGCACAAGACTTGGCACCAATGAGTTTGGGTTTATCTCACAGTTTGTCTCGGTACAAATTGAAGTTTAGTCCTGACAAGGTTTTCTCTTAATTTGTGCTCTGTATTACTAATTTACTATTGCTGATTTTGCTGACCTCTCACTTCGTGGTTCTCAATTCATTGATGATTGTATGGTTTTTCCTCAACAGTTCTAATGCAAATATTTTTGGTTTAGGTTGATACAATGATCATTCAAGCTATTGGCTTACTTGATGATCTTGATAAGGAGCTTAACACATATGCAATGAGAGTTAGAGAATGGTATGGTTGGCATTTTCCGGAACTTGCTAAGATTGTACAAGACAACATCCTTTATGCCAAGGCAGTGAAGTTGATGGGTAGCCGTGAGAATGCTTCCAAGCTTGATTTCTCTGAGGTAATGCTTAAATTTTGTGAATTTTATGAACTGGAATTTCCCATGCCCCATGAAAGCATTAAAAAAAATCTCGATATCCACAGATACTGCCAGAAGAAGTTGAGATAGAATTAAAGGAAGCATCTTTAATATCCATGGGTACCGAAGTCAGTGAAGTCGATTTGATGAACATCAGAGAACTTTGTGACCAAGTTCTTTCTCTAGCTGAATACAGAGCTCAGCTGTATGATTACTTGAAAAGTAGGATGAACACTATAGCGCCGAATTTGACTGCCCTTGTTGGAGAGCTTGTGGGAGCTCGCCTTATTGCTCATGGGGGTAGCTTATTAAATCTTGCTAAGCAGCCTGGAAGCACTGTTCAGATTCTTGGAGCAGAAAAGGCCCTTTTCAGAGCTTTAAAGACAAAGCATTCAACACCCAAATATGGGCTTATTTTCCATGCATCTTTGGTTGGTCAGGCAGCTCCCAAAACAAAGGGGAAAATTTCTAGGTCACTTGCTGCTAAAGCTGCTTTAGCAATTCGATGTGATGCCCTTGGTGATGGTCAAGATAACACTCTTGGACTGGAAAACCGAGCTAAGGTATTCATTAATGTTCATGCTTAATAGGGGTTTTGTTTGGAATTGTCCCATTTGCTGTCTCGAAAAACTTCACTGACTAACCTTTCCTGAAACAACATTTTTGGCATTGGATAAAATATTTCGACTCTTAATATTAACTAATTAGGGTCTGCTTGGTATTTATTTTCGGAGCCTTTTAGGACATCAGCCTGGAAAAGTTTGAAAATGGAGCTTTTTGGGACAACAGCCTTGGAAAGCTATCCCAAATTGGCCCTGAGCTCTTTTTTCCCCTTTCTGTAATGTGTGTTTTATGGGGTGTTTTTGAAATGTACTTATGTGCAGCTTGAAGCAAGATTAAGGAATCTTGAAGGGAAAGAATTGAGTCGTTCTGCTGGATCAGCTAAAGGCAAACCTAAGATAGAAGCTTATGACAAGGATCGAAAGAAGGGAGCGGGTGGATTGATAACCCCGGCCAAGGTCTAAAATTTATCTGTTATAGTAATACACAACTTTTCTATCATTTTCAGTGTTATGTAATAACTCTATTTTTGCATTTTTCAGACTTACAATCCTTCTGCAGATGCTATTCTTGCTCAAACACCGAATTCCACCAATGGGAATGGTGCAGCTATTGTCCCAAAGAAGAGCAAAACTCCTGCCGAAGAAACTCCAGCTCCTGATGGGGAGAAGAAAGAGAAGAAGAAGAAAAGGAAGACTACTGAGGAAGAAATGGCTATTGATGAAAATGGTAATGCTGATCAAGGAGCCGAAGCTAAGAAGGAAAAGAAGAAAAAGAAGAAACAGAAGGCAGAAAACGATGATGTGGCAAATGAGGTAGAGAATGTTGATGCAGGTGAAAAGAAGAAAAAGAAGAGAAAGCATGCTGAGCAAGATGAAGAATCTGAAATGCCAAGCAAGAAGAAAGATAAAAAGAAGAGAAAAAATGAGGATTAAAAATTGAACAACCCTTAAATTTGAGTTTTGTGGCTACTGCCCTCCCCAGCAATTTTGAAGGAATTGGTAAGCAACTGTATAATGTTCCTTGTTTCTGGTTTCTTGGCTTATTTTCGTCTATATTTTTGATATTGTGGACATGATAGTGGTAGTTATATATCTAGTTGATGTACTCTCGATGTACTTAATCTAATCTTCGGTAGCTTTTGTTGTTTTATTCAATGTTTTAAAACTGAACTCATGCTTTGATTGCGTTCATGTCATAAGAAGTTAGCCAGAACAAAATAAGTTAAGGTTTTGAAGTATTTTATTTATGTCCGGTTCTCTTCAACTTTTGAATGTAAAACTAAATTTAACTGAATTAAACTTATATCTATGTAATTTTATAACTATATTATGGCTGAACTTATATCTTGTTGTCGTTTTTTTTGAATTTAGATATGTGCATGTCCTGGAAATTTAATTAACGGCACTGCCAGAGACAAAAAAAAAAAAAAAAAATTAATGAGTTATACTATATGGACCAAACAAGGTGTACCATAAAAGCTTGAAAATGTCTTTTTATTTCTGGGCTATATATTATAGTATTTCTAAGATTGAAATGAGGATTAAGGCACTTGTGCAAGGATGGAATGCAGGAGAGACAAATGCAAACTTTTTGGACATAGAAGGGAAGAAAAATTTAATTATCTGAATTATTCTGATTGATGAAAATGGCGAATAAAAATTCCCAAATGAAAAGAGATTTATGAATTACAATTCGCTTTCAGTAAGTGAATACGAAGTTTTGGAAATAGCACACGAAAATTTGTTTGAGTCAAATATAAAAAGGATATGTATTGAGATGAAAAGTGAAAAAAAAAAAAAATCTAATGTCCTCTCTACCATGTTTCATTCGACGTATTTCATATAATTCTGAGACGAGCATTTTTTTTTTTCATTTGGGTATCTGTGGGTATTTGTGGACATTACAGTGGAGATAAATAGATAATAGATTGAAATAATTATACACACTTGTTTAATGATGAGTAAAATTTGTTGTTTCTAATTTAGTATCACTTCCATTATTCCATCTGATATGTGACTTTTTAAATTATTTTTCTTGCTTTTTAATTTCTTTCTTACAAATGTGTTTTATGTCAAAACTAGACGTGGGATGGATTTTATTGTATATATTGAATATTACGCTACTTGGTTTATGTTTAGAATGTTATTTGAAATGTTATTATAAATTGCAAATAATATACAAAAATAGTCAAATAATTTAAAAGTATTGAATAGATAGAAGTGTGCCCTGTGTTTCACAAAATTGTGAAACCTAGTCCCACCTCTTTGTCCATTGCCCTTTCACGGGTCAGCTTTGGACTTCTCTGATGTCTCTATTTGGACGATCTACACATATCACATCTACCCTGAAGAACGTAATCTCATTAGGTTTAATGCAGTGATTCAGCCCGTAAATCCAAATCCTTTAGTTTTTGGGTATTGTTAATCTAGTGTGGCTGATATGGACTGCTAGAAAACCGTAGCATCTTCGATAATGTTAACCCCAATACTCACCTTTTTCCGGGACTATTTGGAATTCATGTGTAGAGAAGGGAATTTTGTCTAATCTTTCTTTACAACCTCGTTACTTTGAAAGCATCGAGGATCATTCCAGTTCGATGGACTTGTATGCCAAAGGGTTGGATAAAAGTAAATATTGATGCTTCTTTTACGAGTAATCTGGGCCAGCGGTGGGATTTTTCGTGATAGCATGGTTGTATTGATGCATTGTTTCTCGTTTTCGATGGACAATAGCTTTGCTTGTATTGCAGAATTATCAGATGCTATTAAAGCCATTGAAACCGCTTCTTTTAAAGGATGGAATTTGGATTGAGAGTGACTCCACTTTTGTTGTCATGATGTTTCGTTCTCGAAACATGGCAGTCCCTTGGTCTCTTGAGGCTGGTTGGGCAGCTGTCTTCAGGCTCTTAAGGGAATGACTGTGGTGATCTCACATGTTTCAGAGAGGGTAACATGGTAACTAATTCGTTGGCCACTTACAGGAGGATCTCTAAAATTAGTTCGACGTGGGACGCTGTTCCGAACTTCTGTCTTGATTTGCATGTGCATGATTAATGGGGCTGAATCAATGATCTGTTCCATTAGCTTTTACTTGTGGTCTTAGATCACGTTCTCTTCAACTTCTGAAAGCTGAACTTAACTGAACTTATTTCAGTGTAAATTTATAACTACACGTACCTAAACTGAACTTAACTGAACTGAACGTAACTGAAATTAACTTAATTAAATTGTAGTAGAAAAGAACAAAACTTTAGTCGGGTAAGAGTTGGTTCCTGGCTATAAACATCGTAACGCTACTATTTTTGTTTTTCTTTTTAAATAACTTTTTGTTTCAAAGGTTACGGTATAAGTGGATTTATGGGCCCCACTTATTTTAAAAATATGGTTTAATAATACATAAAACAATATATTGGACACCAATATTATGAATAAACTTCTACTCAGATTCTTAAATTTTTTTTACGATTGACTTTTATACAAGACAAATGGATCAATAAGATGATACATGGAGTGTTTCGTGTCGAAATTAGGATAATATTTTTGGCACTTCACTTTTTTACAATTCGTTTATTAATATTTTTTATTTTTACATCAGCCTTTTTATTAAGGTATTCGCAATGAAACGGTAAAAAATAATTATTTTATTAGTACTTGAAACTCACAGTAAGATGTTTTCGGATTCACAATGATTTTTTTTTCAGAGGGAGCTATCAGCGTGTGTGGTCTTTCCTATGATCCTTTTAATTCATTTAAATACCCGACCATCAAGTACGCGGTTGTCACTCTTATCATTTCTTTCCAAGCTTTAAGAAAAAAACAATGTTATTGAAACCGGACCGGACATTGAACCGATAAAATTTTCGGTTCACGGTTCAACCGGATTGAATCGGGATTCAACCGGTATTTTAAATTTTAAATAAATATTTATATATAAATATATAAAATACAAAAATATGTATTATGTTATGATTTCCTTCTGAAATCTGCATATTGTTCGACATTTCTCTTCCTCCTGCCCTTCTTCAAAGCTTCATGATCGTTACTCCTTTAAACCCCCATTTTCATGATCGTTACGCCACTCCTCCGCCTTCTGTTTATAACCAAATATGGCACACCACAACAAATCAAATCCCAATTACCGGAAAATTCTACGGCAGCAGCCTTCCTAGGCCTCGGATCTACACCGATGTCAAGTTCAACACAGATCGGGTTGATCCGTCGGCTCCCGTGATGGATCCGCTTCTCTCCTGGGCAGAAAAGGCTCACTGGTCCATGGGTGGTCTGAGCTTCAAACGTCTCCATCTTCAAGGCCGAATCGAAGGTAACATTAGCAAGCTACGCAAGCAAAGGGAAAAGCAGGCAGAAGTACGAGCCGTTCATACTACGAAGCCTCCGATTACAGTTACCGGTCGGGTACGGGTCAACGGTAAAGGGATGAAGAAAGAAATGGTGAGATCGGGGTCTAGATCTGGATCTGAATCGCCATCACTGTCTCCAGCTCCGAGGATTACAAAGAGGAGAAGATTTATGGATAATTTTGTGGAAAGAGAAGAGGAAGAGTTGGAAAGTCTTGCGGAGATGGAAAAGACGAAGAAGTGGAAGAGGAAGCTTGCGCCGGAATTAGGTCGGAGGTGGGTGATGAAGGGGGGCAGAAGACAATCAAATAAGTTTTTTAAATAAGAACCGGGTTCAGACCGGTTCTCCGGTTCGCCGGTTTAAACCAGTCTGATCCGGTTCTTATAAAAACGGGACAGTTTCCTTAACCGGACCGGACCAGCCTCCGGTTCCTGATTTTTCCGGTCGAACCGGCCGGTCCGGTCCAGTTTTAATAACATTGGAAAAAAATCACAAAACAATTAAGGTTTTGATTTTACTACTATTGAAGTATCTTTTATTTGAATCTTTTTTCCTGTATTACTTACCGAAATTCTCTATTTGATATACAATATATCCAATATTTTCTATATTTAGCATATTCTATAACTTGATTGCTTTTGTGGCGAATCCAGGATTTGAAGTTCGGTGGGACACAATTATGTAGAAAAACAACATCGAGTTGAACTCGAAAGTATGACATACAACAACATCCACTGACTCAGGTATAGGGGAGGTTTTCTGCAAGGGCAGACATAGAATAAAAAATAAAAGGGGGCCAAATTAACATGTAGAATTTTTTTCAAAATTAGTTGCCTCGTATGATAGACTTTTGTGTAATTTTTTATGCAATTTTTTTCGAAATTAGTTACACAGTAAGGGCTAGGATTTGAACTCTGGTCTACAAAGACATAAGCTTATGCCCCAACCATATATTCCTTACTATTTCCTTGTATCATGCTATACATGTTTAGTATATAACAATAATTTAAGGGGGACCGACACAATGATCAATCCTGGGTTTTCCGAAAATTTGGTGGGGCACGTGCCTCACCGGCCCCCCTCTAGGTCCGCCCATGGTTTTTTGTGTCAAACCTATTGAATTTGATTATCAGGTGTCTGAAGTATTCACTTGTTGCCTATTTAGGACATGATTTATTTAATTTGAGTATGTAAAATGTAGTAACACAAAAAAAGAAAATAATTATATTATCATTTAGAGAGCGGTGGATGTTTCGTAAAATGTGTTTTATATTGATAACGATCGTGTAATTAGTATCTCATCCTGTATATTAGCAGTGAAATCTCGTTCT
>CAOJBI010437891.1:0-19635 GCA_948277035.1 Euphorbia corollata
AAAAAAAATCTCAACTCAAACACTAGTATGTGGACTTGAAACATGTAACTTTTAGAATCACAACTTCAATCCTCAACTACTAAGCCCAAAATGTTTGCCACAATATTTATATAGGTACGTAATTATAGGGTAAACTTAAAAAACATGCATTGTGGTTTGGCCGTTGTTAGCACGGTCCGCTCGACCCGATAAAGATAAATAACTATTTTGAATTACGGATTTGACATGAGTCAAACGGAACCAAGTTGTCGTATTTATTTTATTTGTAAAATTTTAAAAATCCAAAAATTGCATTTCGAAAATTCAAGTTTCATTAGACGGGCCAAAAACCGCGAAAAATCAAAACCCAATCAAAACAAGTCCTGAACCTACTACATAGGCTCCCTTGATTTGGGGGATATGCTCCTTATGTATTCAGCCCGCGGGCTAATTACCTATGGGGTAGTATCCCCAAATATCCGGGAAGCTGGGTGAGCTACCCCTAGGTAAGTAATTAGCCCGTGGGCTAGTTACCTCCACTCTATAAAAGAGGTGCTCCAATCCCGGTTTCGCTCCATAGCAAATTTCGTCAGTTTTCGTCTCTAAACGCGTCAAAACTCTGACCGATCAAAGTTTCTTCGACCCAAATCATTTGAGTCTCGATTTGAATAAAGTTTTTCTCAAAATCTTTCGATTCAAACTCATTAAAACTTATTCTAAATGGGTTTTACTCGTGATTATAGTCATAACTCGAGTCAAAATGCTTTCAGTCACTTCTTTTTCAACTTTTCTCAAAGTTTTTGACAAAGTCTACGACAAACTCGGTCCCAAACTGATTCTCACGTCATCTTGGACAAACGAAAAGGTAACTGAGGGTATTGGCTCTAAGTCTTAAACTTATTTTATATTATTCTACTCATTTGACATTTCATGTTTGAGTAAAGAGCCACTGGAGCTGTTTTACTACTTTATTTTTCAGTAAAATGCATTGATATGTGTGAACGAGTTTGCAGGTAAAAACCGGATAGGGGAAACTCCGTCCGAGCACTATGGGAAAATCCAAAGTAGCGTCATTACTTTGCTGAAATTTCGGCTAGTTTTTATTGCTTTCTTAAGCCGTTGTAATGTCAAATTATCATTTAAAGTCATAATTCTCGATTTTTGAATAAATTAGTAACTATTATATCTGAACCTTGAACCTCTACTTTTAGGTATAAAAATCTCATCACGAATCAATATACCACAATTCCCCGTGGAACTGAAACGAGTGGCGACTCCTTTTCCCATAAAATAGGGTATTAACCTTATTTTATTATTTTTACCATTAGTTTAAGAAAATCAAATTAAAAATGGTTTTTCTGAAATGAATTTTCTCCCCAGAGAGCAAACGCACGCCTTTTATTCTTTTAAAAACAAAACCTGGGCGAATTCGTACCTCGCACAGTTCGACCCTCTTCACAAATTCTTTCTCACGGAAAGGATCGCCCGCTCATAACTGTTTTGCAAAAAGTCCTTGTGGAATTATTTTTTTACAAATGGGTGCTTGTGGTTTCAAAAGTTGGTTAAAAAATGACAAAAATATTCATTCATTAAAAATAATAGTGTTGCATAAGGTATTTCAATCAATTCAACAATCCTATAATTTAACCATGTTATATAAGAATAATTTTTCAAATTTTGAGTTTTTTCAGAAATTTTTCATTTTATTATGATTCTTTAAAAGTTATCATCATATTTAAATTTAAAAAATATTTGTATTTCTCCGAAAATTCTAAAATTTATTACTAAAGTGTATTGTATTTTTATTAACCAATATGTAAAATTTCAGTTCAAAATAGACAAGATTATCCATTTTAATGACGTAATTAAAAACTGAAAATCTTCTTTTAATCAACTTTTGAAACCAAAAGCATCCACTTGAAAAATAAAATTCCACAAAGACATATTTACAACATGATCAAACCATAAGACATATTTTTAAAATTTACCCTAAAATAAAAGCCAAATTTTATTCATCCGATCAAAATGTAAAGTTTTAAAGTTTGTAAGCTTATGATTTCAAGCCATATCGATTAAGAAAAAAATTCAAAGTGAAAAATCATAAAAATTAGAATCTGTCGGTGTCCCCAAAAAGAAAGCAATAAAGCAAGTGAACATTTCGAATTTGGAGGGAAGAGGCAGAGAGTGGGAGGCAGCCAAAATGGCTACCAATTTCTCCAGCATTTTACACGAACTCCGACTACGCATAGCCGCTTCCCCTTCTACGCCTACCAACAATGCCGACGACGATGCGTTACACATCAAATTTCGCACCTTCCTTCGTACTCTTCTTCAAGCCCACGTCGTCCCTTCCTCTTCTGGTTCGTCAACCCTAAATTTTCCCTTTGTTACTGCTTGTTCTTGATTTTTTTTCCAACTAATAATGCTTAGGATCCCGAAAATTTGTATATCTTGCAGCAAGTGAGAGAGAAGTTGTTGCAATTTTGAAGCTTATTTCTCATACTGCCAAGAAATATCCCGGCGTTTTGGACCATGGAAAGGCCAGTGCTATACTGCCTGTCATCGGTAGGGTATTGCCATTTTTTGCTGAGCCTGCCTTTCGGTTAGTGATATTATCATTCTCGCTTATTTGGATACTTCGCTTTGATTACACTTACGTTTTTCTTCAGGGAAATTGATAAAAGGCTTCTTTCTTTACTAAATTAACTCGATTTACATGCGGCTGTATTTTTCTCTTTCAACTGATATTCAGTTAGTTCTCCTTTGATTCTATTAATTGTCTAGTTTACTATCCCTATCTTTCTTCAAAAATATTAGAATTCTTGGTTTAAGTGGCAGCGTCAAGAATAACAAGGGGAAAATAGCCGCATTAAGTGCTTTCTGTACAAATTGCTACTGCTTTTATGTTTGTTTTTTTTTTCTTGCCAAGCTATACCTGTGGAAACATGCCCATGTGCATATCTGTTTAATAATATAGTCAAGAGACACTTCATTGCAGATTACGGCATGGAATGATCTTTGAAACGGTTGGATCTCTGTTGTCGTTACTTCGTACTGGAGCAAGAGATGCATACTGTCAATTCTTTGTGGATGCCATGTTGGCTGCTGAAGGTAAGACACGACTTATGTGCAGGTCTTCCTGCAAAAAGATTGTGTGTTCTGTGTTTAGTTCATTCAACTACTGAAAGATGTTGGTTTATCCGTTCATGGCTACAGCTTGGCCACCTGACTATATAGACTGCTTTCTAACAGAAATTGATTTTAGTTTTGTATGCCTCATGCATGCAATACTTAACATATATTCTTCTGCATACAGATCTTGCATATGCAACATCACTTTCTGCTCCAAGCACTGGCCTTTCAGATTTGTCTAGAGTAACATTGACGTGTTTCTGTAAGTCCTTCACTGTTTTCAGTGATCCTACCTGTCTTATTGATCTTCCGGCTTGCATTAAACCCATGGATGGTTCTGGTATCATGATCAACATTACTGGCCCAAATAGGTGGCAACCTTTTGCAACTTGGATAATTAAACTGCTTAGTAAATGCTTAACTGAAGGAACTCTATATGTAGAAGGACTCATCAATATTCCAAATATTTCGGCTGCTTTTTCTCTCTTATGTTGTGGAGATCCTGACTTGCATATGGTGGGTAAAATCATTTCTTTGACTAAAAGTTGTTATGCTAATTAATCTAGTTAATGACTTTTGCATTTAATTTTTGCCAGAAGTTGTTAATATTGCTATATTTATACCAATGCCAATACTTCATTCTACAGTTTATCTAATACTTAAATTTTGTGGAAGGCTTGTTTTGACTTGGCACGAGTAATTGGATCGGTGATAGATATTGACATTGTTCCTCATGAGAAGATAATCCAGTCAATAGCTGCAATATTAAGCGAGGACAAAGAGTGTCTTCCAGAATTTAGGTAGGCATTCACACCTGAAGTGGAATTCTAATTGTTGATCTAAATTCAACTTTGCGTGATAATGTCTTCGATAGCACTTTACTTTTTATAGCTGATACTGAAAATGAAATTCTCTTTTAGAATCTCATATTCTGAGTACCAAATCCTTTCTGAAGTTTTGCGAATTCACTGTTTATTTTGATATATTTGTGGCTTAAATGTGGCTTTTTCATGCACATATCTTGTTTTTCCTTTGCTAATTGTCTCTTTAGTGTATATAGTTTACGCCCGCCTCTACTAATGGAAATGAACTATTATTTTCTATTTTTTGTTAAATGTGATAATTGGTACAGAAATCAAAAGGTTCTCTTCATCAAGTCAATGTTGGACCAATGTTTTCTTTATGTATTTCCTTTCTAAGCAAATGAAATACTACTTTTGTCAATGCCATGTCATCTGTGGCATTGAGTATCAGTTCATATTTAGATGTTCTTGAATGAAAAACAAGTAATGAATCCAACAGACAGGAAAATAAAGGAAGTTAAGAGAAATTGATGGATAAAACTCTTCGAAGTTTGAGACATAAAAATGTCCTCTGCTAAAATACAGGTTACAACAGCAGCAGTTATGTTACAATGCATTATGTCCAATCACTTTTCTTATAGCATAAGGTTTAAATTAAGATCTGGATTCCCCTAATATGTAGAGACATCATTTTTTCTTGAATGCTGCAGTTACACTATGGTGCAATAAGCATGTAGGACAAAAAATAATTTCATCAAATCCAGATTCATTCATCTCGGGATTTATTTTTCAGGAGATAATACTATATTAGGCCATTGAATTCACATTATTGTTTAGTCATCAACTTCAAAATTTTCGCTTTCTTCTTGCACCCTGCTGTATATAGTTGTCATGTTGCTTTCTATTTTTTTCTCTAATCAGTCTCTTTCACTTCTATGGTGTATGGACTATGAACTGGTAGTCATTAGCTCTTGTTGACCTTTGCACAAATTTAAGGTTGGTATTTGATAGAATTAAGAGTGTGGAGAGAATGTGATGACCAGATTATTGTGGTTCCATGGGTCTGGAATATATGTACTGAGAGATTCTGAAGATTACATTGAAGGAATAGTTTGTGTGGCAGCAAGGAAATCAGTTATTCTGGCAGGAGCCGAGTACCTAGTGGTGAGCCTGACTATGGGACTGTTTTTGTGCTGTAGTTGGGAGGAGGGGACACGTCTATAATCTGGTATTTTCTATAGTTTCCGAAGCAGAGATCTACTGAGTAGAGAGGATTTGGGTTGACTGTGTTTGTGTTAACTGTGTGATCTTCCTAAACTATCCTTTCCTTATGTTAACTGTGTGATCTTCCTATCTATCCTTATACTATATGTTTATGTTGTTTGTTTGGTTTTGTTTCTGTATCAATATGCCATCAATGTATGGGCTATAGCTTGGGCTTCTGTTCTGAATATTTTATTTGCATTGCCTTCATGGAAGTTCTTATTAAATTCATCCAGCTACTTCCTCAATACATCTTGCTTGCTTGACAGAAACTTGGTGTATGATTCCTCAATAGCTGGTTGCCTGTCAGTGTTGCACTCTGGTTGTCCTGATGATGTAGTTAAAGGAACAGCTGCTGATCTAATGAATGTTTTCTCCTGGTCAATGCGGAGAAGTAAAAGCGAAGAGCTTAAGGTTAGATATAATTGCAAACATAGTTTCTTTGGAAAGATATATTTTCGTTTGATACTTGGATTTTGATTTGGATATTGAAATGCTGAAATGCTAGGTTGAATTACTGTTTATTTGTGATGATGTTATCTTTTCTCTAGGTGGCTTTGTGCAATGTCTATATTCGGATTGCAAGGATTTGTCACCCCCGCATTTGGAAGCCTGAGTCTTTGATGCATGTACTTTGTATTCCAGAGCCCTGCTCTTCGTTGATCCATTGCCTGAGTGTCACTCTCTCAGTCCTTGGTCCTGAGAAAGTTGGAGGGATAGTAATGAATAGTTGTAGTGTTGACTCACCTACATCTAATGATGTGTCAGTTGAAAACTTGAGAGTTGGAGATAAGAGGCTTATTCAGGCTGTGGGTTATACAGAAGTTAAACGTCGAAGGGTTCATGGCGATTTTATGGCATCTATTACCAATGTTCTAGAGGAGAGTAAACATACTGATATAGTTACTCTTGAAATTGAAGATGATCAATATGCAAAATATATGCACGCATCTCTTCTGTCGTTTCTTGAACTTTTAAAACCTTCTGCTAAACCTGGCTCCTTTAGTCCAGAAGTTTCTGTATCAGCACTTAGCATGCTTGGGATTTCTTTTTGTAGATTTCCATTGACAAATATGGCACTCTGCATCTTCCAGCAGATGCGTTCATGGATCCCATGGTTCTGTGAACAAGTATGTTGGCTTGTAAAATTTTTCAATAGTCCTGTAACTTTTGACTTTCTTATTGGTTGATTGAGATTTTTGCATCTTGTAGGTTAAACAAGGAAGTTCTGTTAAATTTGATATTTCTATGTACCTGGAAGGCATTCACAGCATCTTACTTCTGCAAAGTAAGACGATCAGCATTCTCTTAACCATAGTGCACCAAACATTTCATTTACATTAAAGTTTCGAGTTGATGAGCTGGTTATGTCAAAAACCTAGCGAGTGCTATGGATGGTCGTCTCGAGACATTTGCAGATATTCTAAATGAACAAAGACTTTCTTAGGGGTGCTTCTTGCTTTGGATAAATGAAAATGCTCTAAGTTTTCATTCTAATTCTTAGCAGAAATATCAATGTTGTTGCTACTGGAAAGTATTCGTCATGAAATATCTTTCTTATAGAAGTTGTGATTGTTCTTCCCTTTATAACCTATTAATTTTTATGTTGCAAAAACAGTATGTCATTCTAAGAGAATAAATGGATGATGGTTTTATATTTCATCTTTTGTTAAAGAAGTATGATCTACATTTTACTTGAAATCCCATATGTCAATTTACTATTGAAAGTAAACCATACTAAGAGTTTTTTTTCCCTTCAGTTGCACCTGGATTCTCTAGAGCAATTTTTTAGTTTATGTCTATGATGATTTTGGATTACACTTCAATCAGCCTTTTTTGTATTTTTCTTTTGTAACAGGCAGTATTTCCAAAGAGAGGGCTCTTTTCATACTTCAGCAGGATGGTGCGGATATGATGCACATGGTGCTAAAGCTTCCATGGACTCATTCCTCAATGGTCGGTGGATCACATCCTCCATGGAAAGCAAAATGTGCGTCAGTCAAAGTTCTGTCCAAGCTATGCTCTAGTTTGGGTCTTGAAAATGTTCTAGAAGTCCTGGATTTGGGTCTTCATGATGAAGCTGAAGAAGTCAGACTTGAAACAATAATTTCTATGCCATTCATTGTTCTGTGGTCTGGTCTTGGTGCACTTGCACAGATTTCCACAAGACTAGAGTAAGTGAAATTGTAAATGAGTTCAATTTCTGTTACACATATCTCATTCATGGTTGATTTAATACCCAATAATGTGAAATCTTTCACAATACTTTAAGGACTTGATATGAGAAAGGATATGGTCAAAAGTCAAAACCAATGAAAAACCAAATGACTTGACCGATTGATTCACTAATCCAGTGGCTATTTTAGCTTTGGCTGCTCATGTATGAACCTACTGTCAGTTGGCTGGCTTAGATTGTTTATTTTTAATGAATGGTCCTATTAAGAACTTCGGATAACAGCTTAAGACTTGACATATCCTCATTTTGGAAAATGTAAAGGACCATTCAGTGATATTTGATGAGAGATCATGAAACTGAGACAGACATTACAGCATAAAATTGGGGCAATGTATCTTATATGCCATTAATTTTATTGTTAGAAGGAATTGGTCGACTGAGTATGATTTTAATTTATTGTTCTCAGTATTGCCTACTTACTTTTGAAACGCCTATAGGCTTTGGGCTAGCAGAGAAGTGAAGTCTACTAAGAGACCACTCCCAAATTGATTCTGTGCTACTTGCTCATGTAGCTAAATTATACGATGACTTCTGACACACTAATTTCTCTGAATTTCCAGGTTCTTGTGGAAGGAGGAGCATGATAAGGTTAAGAAAATAATTCCCTTTTCTATCGGCATTCTGTCATGCTTATGTGGGTTTTACAGCAGTGTTAGTGGTCTTGATAGAGTAGAATGCAAGTTCTTTGTGGATGTCAATTATGAGATACACAGTCAGTCGGTAGATTACCTACTGCAGGGATTCTGGTGCTCAAAGTGTGACAAAAGCATTGTGCATAATCATGAGGTACACTCTAAAGTTATACAATTGCCTGATATGCCTAGTGTAGAAGTTGCTCCAAATTATGATCTCAGTAATCTTCATTCTCTGCTTTTTGAAATTCTCTATGATGATTCTCTGGAAGAAGTTCAAGTTAATTGCGTGAGATATATTCGGCGTGTCCTTTTACATGGCACTCATGATTTTTTGATGAGGACGAAACTTGAATGGATAAGATGTATAAAGTTTTTGCTACTTAACCCAAAGAAGGCTGTGAGGGAGGCGTTTTACACTCAGATTAGTTTCTTCCTTGATGATCTGGTATTAGGTTGTATATTTTCGGAAAGGGATTCTTCAAATAAAAGTAACGAAATCAACTTTTTGGATATAATCAAAAGTGCTTTGATGGAAGCTGAGGATCCACAAGTACTCGAGACCCTTTTGGAATCTATAGCACAAATAATGATTGCTGTTAAGATCTCCAGTAATATTTTCTTCCATTCTCTGGTGTTGTTGGTTGACCAACTTGATAATCCACATAAGACAATAAGGATGAATGCATCAAGGCTGATAAAGCAATCTTGTTTTTTCCATCTTAAAGGAGGGGTTGAAGTAATCCTTTCAAAAGTTGTTCATATCCGAAGTCAACTTTTTGAGTATCTGGCTATGAGCCTCACAAGTCGTCCAACAGTGGTCAGAGAGTTTGCAGAAACTGTATTTGATGTTTCAATGGATAAGCTTGTTGAAAAAATGATCCCTGTGGTTCTTCCAAAGCTTGTTGTGTCTCACGAATATAATGACAAAGTAGTTCCTACATTATTGGAATTAGCCAAGTGTGTTAACAGTGACATGGTGCCACTGATAGTTAATTTACTACCCAAAGTGCTAGCTTTTGCCCTTCATAGTGAAGATAGGATGGAATTACTCTCTACCCTTCAATTTTACCATGATCACACTGAATCTGACAACGAAGAAATATTCGCAGCAGCACTGCCTGCGCTTTTAGATGAACTTGTATGTTTTCTGGATGGTCGTGATTCAAATGAGATTAGCCAAAGGTATGAACATCTGCACATGCATTGTCTTTAAGATTAAATAAACTACACAAATCTCTTTTATTCTTTCATTCTTTGATTTTAAAATTTTTTTTGTTGAGCTAAAGGTTTTAAAATTTTTTTTGTTGAGCTAAATTTTTTAGTCAAAGCAGCTGAGCTTGCCCTTCTTGTGTACATTTTAACTTCATTGCGCAGTCAGCCATTTGGTTTTTTCATCTTAGGAAAGTACTTTTTTTATTTGGAGCCTACATTCTATTTTATATGCTGAATGTTAAGAGGCTACAGGTTAATCATCATTTATCATACGCTAGTTTTGGATTTTCAACAAATGGGTTTCCAGGTAAACATGAATTAGTTATTTAAGCACAAAAACCTCCACGAATGAAACTATATTTAGACATTTCTAAATTATGTAGCTTATTTTGTTACATAATATATATACATGAGTGTGTGCATGTGTGTATTCATTTTTTGTATTGACTTAGTTTGGTAAGAGTAATTAATAATTTTTAGCCAAGACATAATGCCAAGATTGGTTATACTTTTCATTCTTTTTCCAGTAACCTATAATTATAAAATGTGGCTAAACGTGCAATTTATCATTTGTCCTGTTATCTTCGTTTTTCCCCCTTTCTAAACAGGTTATTAAGAGTGCCTGAGAAGATAAAAGAAATTTCTAGAGTTCTGACAGGTGCAGAAGATCTCCCATGTTTTTTGAGGAATCATTTTGTTGGCCTCCTTAACAGTATTGATAGAAAAATGCTGCACTCAAAAGAATTTTCGATACAGAAACAAGCTTTGCAGCGTATTAAGATGCTGATTGAAATGATGGGCTCTCAGCTTAGCACCTATGTCCCAAAACTAATGGTTCTTCTAATGCATGCTATTGATATGGAATCACTGCAAAGTGAGGGTCTGTCTGTCTTGCATTGTTTCCTCATGCAACTAGGAAACCAATCACCATCTAGCACCAAATACGTAATTTCACAAGTTTTTGCTGCACTAATTCCCATCCTGGAGAGATACAAAGAAAATCCTTTTGCTCATATAAGCAAAGTTGTAAAAATTTTAGAAGAACTTGTGTTGAAGAACAAGATTATTTTGAAGCAGCATATCTGTGAAATCCCTCCATTACCTAGTTTACCAGCGTTGGCACAAGTAAATGAAGCTATTGAGGAAGCACGAGGTTCAATGACTTTTAAGGATCAATTACGAGATATTGTTAATGGTTTGAACCATGAGAATCTGAACGTAAGATATATGGTGGCATGTGAATTGAGCAAGTTACTAAACATGAGAAGGGAAGATATTACGGCTTTAATTACTGGTGAAGTTGTTGTGGACATGGATGTTTTAAGCTCTTTGATAACAGCTTTACTGAGAGGATGTGCCGAACAATCAAGGAAGGTGGTGGGGCAGAGGTATAAGCTGATTTGTGCTGATTGTCTAGGAGCATTGGGTGCTGTTGACCCAGCAAAGGTGAAGGGTTTTTCATGTCAACGCTTTAAAATTGAATGTTCAGATGATGATCTTATATTTGAGTTGATTGAGAAACATCTGTCTAGGGCTTTTAGAGCTGCACCTGATACTGTTGTTCAAGACTCAGCTGCATTGGCCATACAGGAGCTTCTAAAGATTGCAGGCTGTGAGGCATCCCTGAACGAGAATGTTCTCACTTCTTCATCACAAAAACTGAAGGAGAAGAATACTGAAAATTCTAGTGGGATGAATAGTAGGGGTCAGCGATTGTGGGGCCGATTCTCGAACTACGTAAAAGAGATAATAGCACCTTGCTTAACCTCAAGATTTCAGCTTCCAAATGTGGCTGATTCTGCATCAGCTGGACCTATTTACCACCCTTCCATGTCATTCAGAAGATGGATCTTTTTTTGGATAAGAAAGCTTACTGCTCATGCAACTGGATCCCGTGCAAGCATATTTAATGCTTGCAGAGGTATAGTCCGCCATGATATGCAAATAGCAATTTATTTGCTACCTTATTTAGTGCTAAATGCTGTTTGTCATGGTACTAAGGAAGCTCGTCTTGGCATAGCAGATGAGATCCTAAGTGTTCTTGCTATTTCAGATGATAATACTGCTGCATGTCATGTTATTGGTGGTGGCCAAAGTGAAGTTTGCACTCAAGCAGTGTTTACTCTCCTTGATAATCTTGGCCAATGGGTGGACGACTCTGAGCAAGAACTAGCTTTGTCCCAATCTTTCCAACAACCAGTTTCTAAGAAGCATTCTTCTGGGTCCAAAGATCAAAGTTCAATATCTTTGGCCGACCAGGAACAACTCCTTAAACAATGTAAATATGTTACAGAGCTTTTGACTGCAATCCCAAAGCTAACCCTTGCTAGAGCCTCTTATTGTTGTCAGGCTTATGCGAGATCGTTGATGTACTTTGAGTCCCATGTGAGAGAAAATTCAGGTTCGTTTAATCCTGCGGCTGAGAGGAGTGGCATTTTTGAGGATAACGATGTATCCTATCTGATGGAAATATACAGCTGTTTAGATGAACCTGATGGCCTTTTCGGCTTGGCATGTTTACGTAAATCATTGAGCATACAGGACCAGCTTTTAATAAACAAAAAGGCAGGAAACTGGGCTGAAGTATTAACTCTTTGTGAGCAGGCTTTGCAGATGGAGCCTACTTCAGTTCATAGGCATTCAGATGTCCTAAACTGTTTGCTCAACATGTGCCATCTTCAGACCATGGTCACTCATGTCGATGGTTTAGTTTCTAGGATTCCTCAGTACAAAAAAACATGGTGTATGCAAGGTGTCCAGGCAGCATGGAGGCTTGGTAAGTGGGACATGATGGATGAGTACCTTAGTGGGGCTGATGAAGAAGGTCTAGTATGCAGTGGATCTGAGAGTAATGCAACATTTGATATGAACGTAGCAAAGATTCTTCAGGCTATGATGGAAAAAAATCAATTTTCAGTTGCTGAGAAGATTGCACTATCAAAACAAGCTCTGATTGCTCCTCTTGCTGCTGCAGGGATGGATTCATACACACGCGCTTACCCATTTATTTTGAAACTTCACTTGTTAAAGGAGTTGGAGGACTTCCACAATTTTCTTGGTGAAGAATCTTTCTTGGAGAAAAAGTTCCAACAGGCTGATCTTCAATTCATGAAAATGATGGATAATTGGGAAAACCGGCTCAGATTCACACAACCATTGCTCTGGGCAAGAGAACCACTTCTAGCTTTCCGGAGATTGGTATTTGGTGCTAGTGGTCTTGGTGCTCAAGTTGGAAACTGCTGGCTTCAATATGCAAAGCTCTGCCGCTTGGCTGGTCATTATGAAACTGCAAACAGAGCAATTTTGGAAGCTCAGGCTTCAGGTGCGTGTAACGTTCACATGGAAAAGGCCAAGCTTCTTTGGAGTACAAGAAGATCAGATGGTGCTATTGCGGAATTGCAACAAGCTCTCTTGAACATGCCAGAGAAGGTTGTAGGATCTTCTGCAAGGTCACTTGTTACATCCCTTTCATTGGTTCCACTGAATCCTCAACCTCCACCATGTGATTCTCAAACTTCGATCGAAAATCAAGATGTTGCAAAGAGTCTTCTTCTGTACACCAGATGGATTCATTACACCGGGCAGAAGCAGAAGGAAGATGTTATAACACTTTATTCTAGGGTGAGGGAATTGCAGCCAAAGTGGGATAAAGGATTCTTCTATTTAGCCAAGTATTGCGATGAGGTACTTGTTGATGCCAGGAAACGGCAGGAAGACCATTCTGAACTGAGTTCTAGAGCAGTTCCATTAGCTTCTTCTGCTGCTTCTCTTTCCAGTTCTGAGAAGCCTTGGTGGTACAATGTACCTGATGTACTGCTGTACTATGCTAAAGGACTCCATAAGGGCCACAAGAATCTCTTTCAAGCTCTACCTAGGCTGCTTACCTTATGGTTTGATTTTGGGAGCGTTTATCAGAGGTCTGGCTCATTATCCAATGATGACATGAAGAAGGTCCACCTGAAGGTGTTGTATTATTGTGTTTTTAAACAATTTTTCACATTATTACTTGTATATGCATGTAAAATGCTTCCTATGTTGTTCCTTATTGTAATATTTTTCTTTTGTTATGCTTCAACAGGTAATGAGCATTATGAGAGGCTGTTTGAAGGATTTGCCAACATATCAGTGGCTAACTGTATTGCCTCAGTTGGTCTCTAGAGTGTGCCACCAAAACGAAGAGATTGTTAAATTGGTTAAATGCATTATCACCTCTGTGCTTAGGCAATACCCTCAACAAGCATTGTGGATTATGGCTGCAGTTTCAAAGTCTACTGTCCCTTCAAGACGGGAGGCAGCCACAGCAATACTACAAGAGGCTAAAAAGGGATTTACCCATGGAAATAGTGGCTATAATTTGTTTGTGGAGTTTGCAAGCTTGATTGATCATCTGATTAAGTTGTGTTTCCATCCAGGCCAGCCAAAGGCACGGACTATCAATATCTCAACTGAGTTCAGCTCCTTGAAAAGGATGATGCCACTTGGAATAATTATGCCGACCCAACAATCTCTAACTGTTAGTTTACCAACCTACAATGTCAGCCTCACTGACTCACTTGCCTCTGACATTTTTGGTTCCTCAGATCTTCCAACAATTTCAGGAATTTGTGATGAAGCTGAGATTCTTTCATCGCTTCAACGGCCTAAGAAAGTATGTTTTTATGATTTTAATTTCAAAAATAGCTTCTGATGCTTTTTCTAGCCCTATAAGATTTCTCCTTTTTTATGCCCACTAAACTTTAAAATGTTTTCCTTACTCAATTAAAAGCTTTTTTTCTCAGACATATCATGATGTGGCATAGATACATCTTTCTGAACATTTTTTTCTTTGATGTATGGGAAGAAACATGTTCAGTTATGTTGAATATGATCACAATTATTTTAGACTTGCATTGATAGAGGTATCCATTATTTTCCAAAGCTTTTTTTAACGTAAATGAGTTTCTCTTGCTGTTCTGTTAAGCTTGGAAATTAGATTTGTTTTGAGGTTCTTAAACTTGAGTAGCGCATTAACCTTGTTATGAAGGCCAACTTTCTTTGTTCATCCAGGTTATTCTGTTGGGAAGTGACGGTATTGAACGCCCATTTCTCTGCAAACCCAAAGATGACCTTAGAAAAGATGCTCGAATGATGGAGTTCAATGCAATGATAAACCGCTTGTTATCGAAATATCCTGAAAGCCGCCGAAGGAAACTTTACATTCGGACATTTGCTGTCATTCCCCTAACTGAAGATTGTGGTATGGTAGAATGGGTGCCCCACACTCGTGGACTTCGGCATATTCTCCAGGACATTTATATAACTTGCGGGAAATTTGATAGGCAAAAGACTAATCCTCAAATAAAAAGGATTTATGATCAATGCAAAGGCAGAGTTCCAGAAGAGGAGATGCTGAAGAACAAGATCCTACCAATGTTTCCTCCAGTTTTCCATAGATGGTTTCTGACCACTTTTTCTGAGCCTGCTGCTTGGTTTAGAGCACGGGTCGCATATGCTCATACCACTGCTGTTTGGTCAATGGTCGGGCATATAGTGGGGCTAGGAGATAGACATGGTGAAAACATTCTCTTTGACTCCACTACAGGTGATTGTGTTCATGTAGATTTCAGTTGTCTCTTTGACAAAGGGCTGCAATTGGACAAGCCTGAGCTGGTGCCATTTAGGCTGACCCAGGTAACATCTGTTCTTATTCTAAAATTGCGGGTGTATAATATCTTTGAGTGGTCCTTAGCAATGGTTGTGGTGTATGAGAAGCTAAAAACTTCAATTGAGAATTTTTCTGTAGATTTTCTTAAAATTTGTGTTCTTTGAAGTACAATGTTTTCAGTGAGCGTGTCCTATAGCATACATACTGATGACATAATTTTCTAATTTTCAATCATCTTAAAATTGTTTTTGAAAATGGGTTTATTTTGTCTTTTGTGAGGACTTATGATTTTGTTGCTGCAGAACATGATTGATGGCTTGGGCATTACTGGGTATGAGGGCATCTTCTTACGTGTGTGTGAAATCACACTTTCAGTTCTGAGAACACATAGAGAGACTTTGATGAGTGTTCTGGAAACTTTTATACATGACCCTCTAGTAGAGTGGACAAAAACTCATAAATCCAGTGGGATTGAAGTTCAGAATCCTCATGCACAGGTGATCTTCATCATTTTATCCTTTTCTTTTCTATTTCCCCATGAACTTTTTTCAGGGTGACTTTAAAATGGTTTGTATGGATTATAATTATTATTATTATTATTGGGTTTCACAGTTTAGATGGGTTTAACCTTGAATTATTCAGCTATCATGTCATGCCTTGACAAATTGTGGAGGTCATAATAAACTGTGATCTAATTATACTAGCGTGGGTGTGTGTTTTAAAATCACTACAGAGAGCAATATACAACATCAAAGCGAGATTGCAAGGCATTGTTGTTGGTGTTGGAGCAGCACCCTCTTTGCCTCTAGCTGTAGAAGGTCAAGCACGTCGTTTAATTGCTGAGGCAGTATCGCACAAAAATCTTGGGAAGATGTATATATGGTGGATGCCTTGGTTTTAGAAGTTCATAGAACTTGTTACACTGGAAGAATTGTATTGGTAAGGTGCACCCTATTGCATCATTTTCTTTTGACTTGCTTCTAGATGTTGATTCTGCATAATGTAGACATTGACATGTACCAAACACCTGTGATTTGGCAGATTAGTTGTGATTTTATTTGCTCTGCAAACTACTAAAAATTTTGAAGAAATGGTGCAATTCAACAGAAACAATTTTTGAATGGAAGATAATTGTCCTGCTCGAGTTTTCCAAGATGTGATGGTACAGTTAGAGGCGTTCTTTCTTTCTTTTTTCTATCCTCTTGGGTTCAATAGAGCCATTTTAGATTGTATATATATGGGAAGGTAGGATAATTTGTTTTGGATTAAACAAGTGATAGCCTTGTGTAATCTTGGCATTGTATAGATTAGATAATTGTGTTCACACACTGATGTTAATATCCTTCAATTGTACATATTTTCATTTGATTCGGTTTTGTTCATTGCTTTAATGCTGTGTTATCTGCTCAATGAGCATTCCTTTGCTTTTGGCTTTGAGTTTGTATTTACTAGATTACTATTTCATTTTGGAAAAGAGAACAATGGGGTAAAGAAGAAAATTTTAAAATTTTGTTCTAGGACAGCCATTGTTTAACAACCTTACCTTTAGCAATAAAACAACCATTGTTCTTCCTATCAATCCTCATGGGACTCTGAGTTAGAAACATGATCTCTCTAACCAATTGCTTAACAGGAGATTCCCCTCTAACGATGCTATGCTTTCCACTCCCACAAACCACTGTAATTTCAGATGGAACCATTTCATTTTCACTTCTCAATCTCCTTCTCATCTCTTCAATCCACATTAACATTATTACATATGCTGAACTCAAATGCATTCCATGTAAATCCAGTTTACCCTCTTCTCTTTCCCACTTCATTGCCTCATTCAAAACACCACTTCCTTTCAATTCTTCAACCAACTTCCCCTCATCCTCTCCCAACATCTTCATCAATTCTTGGATTGAAACTGGATAAAGACTCGGTTTTTGCACCATTGACATGATTGTTGGGCACGCATTGAGGACCGAGTTGCAAGTCCTTAATGAGAATGGAATCCCCAAATGTTTCATCTTTTGAAGCCATGAAACCATTTCAGGAAGTGCTTTGTGAGCTCCATAAGATGCAAGAATCATATTTGAACAAACTGTGTCGATCTCGAACCCTTGTAGTTCCATTTTGTCAATACTTTTCTGCATTTCTTCAATCAATCCTAGTCTTCCATATGCATAAAAAACACACCTGAACTCAAACATTGATGGATTCACCCCTTTCTTCATCATCTCTTTAATCAAATCTTCTGCTTCCTTTGGCCTACCCATTTCACACAATCCACTAATCATGGACTTAAACCCCTGCCTTATGACATAAACAGAATTAGAAACATAAACTAGGTCCCTCAAAAGAGCAAATGAATCACCAAAACCCTTAATTGAATTGTATTTAGAGTGCGATTCCACCAAATTGCAATACAGGAGAAGGAGATCTCGCTCTCTCAGCTGTAACTTTGAAATCGAATCAGAAACTAGAGATGCAGACTCATCGCACTGGCCTTGTTTATCAAGAAAAGCAGCAAGATTTGCGACCAGCTTCGGATTCCAATCGAACCACCGTGCTTCCGAAATCTTCAAGTAAAGCTGCAAAAAGCGTCGAAATGTATCAATTAAGAGCTTTTTAGCAACAGAGAGAGACTGTGAAAGACGAACGTACAGGGAAAGCAAGGGAAGCGAGATGAGATTGAGAAAGTGTAGGAGAGAGGAGATGAGAGAGGGCATCGAGAGCAATGGATTTCGGAGAAGCGGCCACGAATTTTTTAATCAAACGGTTGGCGGCGGCAATGTCTCCTTCGGCCGTCGCAGAAGCAAGAGAAGACATGAATCGTTGCCCCTGTTTGGTCAAAGCTTGGCATTTCGATGACAGCTTCTTCGATAATAGTGGTTGAAGGCGGCGCTGTTGGTTTTCTGGAAATATCAACGGGACTATCCTCGCCGGGCTTCCAACATAACCACCATACATGTTGAATTCTCTGTTTTTATGGTAGCATCATAAAAGAGAATTTGTGTGAAAAATAAATTCAAGTTGGTTTGGGTTTCTATTTTGAGAAACATACATATTTGTACTCTTCGATCTGTCAACTATGTAACATTTGTGATGAATTTAAATGTAGTTCATTCTACCACTAAAGTTGGAGTTTAGATTATCTGCAATGCGACAAGGGATTGCTAGAGTTTGAAATGTATAAGTTAGGGTGGAAAGATAAATAATGTATGTATCTTTAACTTGACATAAATTTAAAAAATGCATCAGTTTATCTCTTTAATTTGAAAAAAAATATATCAAGTTACTTTCAGATTGTTATGTGTAAAGACATAAAATTGATAAATTTGAAAAATTAAACCAATTAGAATGTAATAAATACGAAAATTTAGAATTGCTGTAAGGATCAAGTAACAGTTTTGCTCTTATATGGGCATGTTTCCATTTTATCGAGCTGTTTTTGTTATGGAACCATTATTCATTTTCGCATAAAAGTACTACTGAATTGAGTTGAGTTGCTTGGCTTGGAAATTTTTTAAAAGTAATGGATAGCAAAGGGATGCCATTTTCATGAGATAGGGAAGTATAAACATTTATCATAATAACTCTTCATTTTTAATATTTTAATAGATATTTTTACTTTCAAAGAATTTATACGAAATTTCCTTTAAAATTCGAAGGACAGTGACTTTAAGAAAATTTTATTCGTTTGAAATACCGTTAATTTTCTGTTGTTTTCAGTTTCATTTCATTCCTTTAAGCCAAAATATGATCAAGGACTTGCATAAATAATATTACACACGTGTGAGCTCTTGATTGGGCGGATGAAAGAGCGAGTAATTTCGCGTTACTGGTGAAGGCAATAAAGAGAGAGTCCTCGATAATTCTGTATTGCGCCCGCTCTCACGATCTCCTTTCTCTTCGATTGCCCCGCTCGCTCCGTTTCACTGACCTCTCCATTTACTTTTGATTCATTCCTGGAGGATGAAAAAGCGAGCCAGGACGGTCGCCGATAAGGCGGTACTTAATGTTTGGCAGCGGGAGGTTGGTGATCTCTCCACCCGGAATTTCGCGCACCGTCTCGCCGGTTCTGAGGTTGGTCTATCCCTCTCTTGCTATTACTTTTCTCTTAACTTTTTTGTTTATTGAGTAATGGAGCCTACCTATTTGTCTGCTTTCATCTGTTTTGTTGATTATTTTAATCTTTGGGTTTTTGGACTAGTTGATTCTTAATCGAAAGATATGGAAGGTGGTTAGTGCATGTAATTCAGCTGATATCATTGATGTCATTTACTGCTGTTTGGAGCATTTAGTAGATATTGTTGATTGATTTGAAACAATTGCATATTTTCCGAGGAAATCACTAATTCAACACAAATAATTAGGGATACTATGATTATATATCAAAACCCGTTCAATTTGGATGATCATGATCTATCAATTTCTATAAACAGTACGAAGAGAGTGTGATTATGATATTCAGCTTAAGTCTTGTTTTTAATTTGTAATCGAGTTTGATTGTTTCTTAATATTTGGCTTATAAGAAATCAATAATTTTTAGCTTGTTGAATTAAATTGGTCATATTTATCTTTTATTTGGTTCAACTTTAAACTTGTTAAAAATAAGTTATAAAACTAACTTATAAGGTGTTTATAAGTTCAAATTGCGTTATTTTTGTTTAACAACAAATCAATAGA
Organism: Euphorbia corollata; assembly: GCA_948277035.1. Classification (NCBI taxonomy): domain Eukaryota; kingdom Viridiplantae; phylum Streptophyta; class Magnoliopsida; order Malpighiales; family Euphorbiaceae; genus Euphorbia; species Euphorbia corollata. Next base: position 19,579 of record CAOJBI010437891.1, read on the forward strand.
GTAAACTGATGACCAACATTAGATTGCATGTGAGGAAAAATAAACCTTGATATGTAT
>CAOJBI010437955.1:0-12376 GCA_948277035.1 Euphorbia corollata
TCCTCAAAGACGAGAGAATCGATCATTATACTTGATATTGCTTCATCTTAAAAGATAGTCCTTCATCCTAGATAAGAAGACTAAAGTGATGATCTTCTTCCAAAATGAGAAGAATCAATCAATATATTTGACAGAACTCGCATGTGAGAAAACCTGATCAATGTGGCTGACAGTGCCGAACTCCCCAACGAGAAAAACCTGATCAAAGCGGCTGACAGTGCTAAACTCCCAAAGGAGAAAACTGATCAACGAAGTCACCAACAGCAACAATCCAAACAGAGGACCAACGGTAGGGACAGGTTTGTCTCTTCACTCTTCCTCTGCATTATGTAAAAAAAAAATTTTCCAGCAAAATTTTATACACACTTTTCCCCAGCGAAACTTATTTTATCTGTATCCCCAAGCATGTCATTTAATAATTCCCCAGCAGGAGTTTTCAAAATAAAACATGCATACATCCCCGGTGATGCATAATTTTAATCCCCATCATTCAAAATAAGCATGCATTTCAATATTTTATGCATTTTCAAGTTGTTTTCAATTCCGGTTTCAACCGAGCGGACCAGAAAATGTTCTGAAACATGCATCAGCATCCTTTTCACTCATTAAAAATTTTTAAAATTTTCATTCTTGGCCCCGCGCCAGTTACAAAATAATTTCTCATTGAAATATTTTACCCTCGTTAACATTTTAATTGAAAGGGCAAAATATTTTGTTTCAAAAATTCATCAATTAAAATTTCAACTCATGCATTCACACAATGTTTTACGATTTCTTTCGCATACTAGTGAATCTTTCTACAAGATCAAAATTCCTATATGCGAGGGGCAAACTGTTAGCACGGTCTGCTCGACCCGATGAGGAAATTATCTGACTATGCATCACGGGAATGACAAGAGCCGCACGAGCCGAATTGTTGTATTTATTCATCGCACGAAAAAAAATCCGAAAACCCTAAAAATCGTGTCCGATTTCTCAAAACGGACCGAAAACTCCGAAAATCTCAAAACCCGATCGAATCGGGTCCTGTCTAAACCAAATATCTCTTGAAAAGGGGGATAATTACCCCTCATAGGTAATTAGCCCGTGGGCTAATTACCTAGGGGGTAGCCTCCCCCTTTTCCCGGGAGGCTACCCTAGGGTTGCCCCCCTAGGTAATTAGCCCGCGGGCTAATTACCTATGTAATTAGCCCGCGGGCTAATTACCTCCTCCTATATAAGGAGGTGCTCTCCCTTCCTTTGAGAAAAAGTTTCGAATCCCGAAGTTCCCCAGAGCAAAACTCGTCAGTTTTCGCTCCGAAACGCGTCAAAACGCTGCCGCATTCAAAAGTTCTTAACCAAATCCCTTCGGCAATCGATTAAAGTCAAGTTTCCAGCGGAAACTCTCGACTTAAACTCGATAAAACTCATTCAAATCTAGTTTTACTCGTGATTATAGCTATAACTCGAGTCAAAACGCTCTCAAACCACCACAAACACCTTCGAATCCACTTCCGATTCAACTTTCCTCATAGTTTCTTGTGAAACCTAAGGCAATTCGGTCCCGCACCGGCTCTCACATCATCCTGGAATCGCAAAAAGGTAACTGAGGGTATTGGCTCTACGTCTTTAAACTTTCTTTAAGTTATTTCATTCATTTTCATTACATGCTTGAGGTAAAGAGCCACTGGCGCTGCTTTACCATTTATTTTTCAATAAATTGCATTAATATGTGAAAATGAGCTTGCAGGTGAAGACCGGACACCCTAAATCAAAGGGAACCATGTCCGGATTTTTTTATGAGAAATCTCAAGTAGCGTCGTTGTTCTGCCGAAATTTCGGTTAGATTTTATCACTTTACTAAGCCGTCGTAATGCCAAATTTATCTTAAAAGTCATAATTCTCGATTTTTGAATAAAATTAGTAACCATTATATCCGAGCTCAGAATCTCATTCTTCAGGTATAAAAATCCTATCACGGATCATTATACCACAATTCCCGGTGGAGCTGAACCGGGTGGCGACTCTTTTTCTTAGCCAAAATAGGGTTTTAACTTTATTTTGCTATTTTCATTATCTTAAAAGAAAATCGAATTGAAAACGGTTTTCTCTTTAATAGAAACCATCCCCTAGAGATCGTAAGACTCATATTTTCCAAACCCGGGCGTATTTGCGCCTCGCGCAGTCCGGCCCCGAAACGACTCGCCCGCTCACACCTTGGTAAGGTTTTTAACGAGGTAGTGTCCCATTCGTAAAATTGCACATCAAGGGGGAGTGTTGAAATTATGTGATGTGCAGGCGGTGAAGCAGCCATTTACTGTGCATTACTATGCACGGTACCCACGTAAATTATTAAAAGTTTTATACTTATCCACATTTATGCCATTGACTTATTTACAGTTTTGCCATTTAGTTTTCCTATAAATAGGATTCAGTTTTTCATTATTCATTACACTTCAGAGAATTAATAAAATTTATCTTATTCTCTCTCTCTCTCCTTTTGTTGTTATAGTTATTGCTTTTATAGTTTATTTTCCAACAGCTTTTACATTTTATCATCCTTTTCGTTTTTATATTTAAACATGTATAGTTTAGGTATTTTATTTACATCTCTACCATATTTTTACATCTTTTACTTTTCATGTCCTTTTTAAAGTTTTCAATTATATATTTATATATTCCTTATTTTCTTCCCCTCATTGATGACATCATCATGCGCATCATGATTCGTTTTTAATTTTTTCATCTTATTTTATCATTATCTCTCAAACCATTCAGTTTTTTGACATGCTGTTTTAGAGTTTTTGTTCGTCTCATTTTTATCTTCGAAACACTATCCATTATGATATAAATTTTTCAAAAAAATTTCGATTGTTTGATATCTGGTAGGAATCTAGTAAGAAACTGGTATTATATTTGAATTTTTGTCATAATTCAACTGAATCTGATAGGTATCTAGTAAGATGCTGGTATATTTATAAAAAGTAGTAAAAGTCAAGTAGGAATATGAACTTTGTGGATTGAACAAACTTCAATGAAATATGAGAGTTTTACTAGATTCCTACAAGGTTCCTATCAAATATTGAAATGTTTGAAAAAAAAGTTTTTGAATGTATATGTTAGTTATATGATAGAATTCTACAATACAGTAGAAACTTAGTACAAACATAAAGTTTGTGAATTGAATAAACTTCCAATGAAATATAAGATTCATACCAAATTCCTACTAGGTTCCTACTAGATATTGAATAGTTAGAAAAAAGATTTCGAAAAAATATATCACATGAACCTGATAGGAATCTGATAGGAATCTAATAGGAAGCTTTTTTTATCATTGATTCTCTCATGTTCTCTACTTTTTTCCTTTTTGGCCTTTTTTCACATATGGTAGGAATCTAGTAGTTACCTGGTAAAAAGCTGGTATTTTGTTTGTTTTTTTTTTCAATTCAACAAAATATGGTAGAAATCTAGTGGATGCTGGTATATTATGAAATGCAGCAAAAATCAAGTAGAAACGTAAACATTGTTGATTGAATAAACTTCCAATGAAATATAAGATTCTTACCAGGTTCCTACTAAATATTGATAAGTATGAAGAAAAAGTTTTTGAAGGCATCTGGTAGTCATCTGGTAGATTTATGAAATATAGTAGAAACCTAGTACAAACTAAACTATATGGACTGAACAAACTTCCAATGAAAAATAAGATTCTTACTAGGTTCCTACCAGATATTGAATGGTTGAAAAAAAAATTTAAAAAACTATATCACAATGGAGTCTAGTAGGACTCTGATAGGAATCTAGTAGGATGTTGTTTTTTGTCATTAGTATCTCTCATACTCTCTATATTTCCTATTTAGTCTTTATTTTCACATATGAAAAATAGTAGGAACGTGGTACAAATATAAATTTGATGAATTGAACAAATTTCTAATGAAAAAGTATGCCAGTGTGTGATTTGGAATATTTTTTGGTCTACTTGATTGAAATCGTGACTCAAAATACATTAAAAATGCTGAAAATATGAAAAAGTGGTTCCCTTATCCTGGGGGATAATTACCTAGAGTGTATAAATACACCCTCCTTTCCTCTCATTTTTCACACTTCTCATCCTCTCTCTAGTTTATCTCTCTAAAATTTCGAGTGCTCTTGCCTTTTGATGATGTTTTCTCTATTTTTTCTCCCCGTTATGCCACTTCTGCTCGGACTTTTCGAGGTCTCCATGTGGTATAAGCTCTACAACGCCCATGTTGGGCTTCATGCTGTCACCGTCACTCCGCGGATGGTTAATATTGACGAAGTCGAGGTCTCCATTCCTTTCATTTGTGAAGAGGGCCTTTACGGTATTGTTAGCACAGTTTGCTCGGACCTGAAGAGGATATATACCTATTTCAAATTACGAATTTGACAAGAGCCAAACGGAGCCGAGTTATCGTATTTATTCACTCGTAAAAATTTTAAAACCGAAAAATCGCATTTCGAAAAGTCCAGTTTCGTTAAACGATCCGAAAACCCGTGAAAAATCAAAACCCAAACGAGACGGGCCCCCTAATTTGGGGGATTTTTCCGCGCGCTAATTACCTAGAGGGTAGCATCCCACAAAATCTGGGAAGCTAGGGGCTACCTCCTAGATAGGTAATTAGCATGCGGGCTAATTACTCAATTACTATAAAAGGGGCTTCCCCCTTCCATTTTTCACAAGTTTAAAGTATCGTTTTTCCCTAGAGCAAAATCCGTCAGTTTTCGATCCTAAATGCGTCAAAACTTTGCCAGATTCAAGTTTCTTCAATTAAAATCATTCGAGTTTCAATTTGGATCAAGTTTCTCACAGAAACTCTCGATTCAAACTCATCAAAACTCTTTTAAAATCATTTTTACTGTGATTATAGCCATAACTCGAGTCGAAATGCTTTCAAAACACCTTAAACACTTTCAATAGCTTTTGTTTTCAACTTTTCTCAAAGTTTTCCATCAAAAAACAATGACAAACTCGGTCCGGAACTGGCTCTCACATCATCCTAGAACAACGAAAAGGTAACTGAGCGTATTGGCTCTAAGCCTTAAACTTTTTTACATTATTTTACTCATTTGAAATTACATGCTTGAGTAAAGAGCCACTGAAGTTGCTTTACTACTTTATCTTTTAATAAAATACATTAATATGTGCAAACGAGCTTGCAGGTAAAGATCGGATATCCCGAATTAGGGGAAACTCCGTCCGAATGATATGGGAAAATCCCAAGTAGCATCGTTACTCTGCCAAACTTATCATTTAAAGTCATAATTCTCGATTTTTGAATAGATTTGTAACTATTATATCCAAACTCAAAATCTCTATTTTCAGGGTATAAAATTCCCATCACGAATCAGTATACCACAATTCCCGGTGGAGATAAACCGGGTGGCGACTCTTTTCCCGTAAAATAAGGTATTAACCTTATTTTACTATTTTTATCATTATTTTTAAGAAAATCAAGTTGAAAATGATTTTTCTTAAAATGAGTTTACTCCCCAGAGAGAAAATGCCTCTTCTTCTTTACAAACAAAATCGGGGCAAATTCGTGCATTGCACAGTTCGACCTCAATTTTATTTCCTTCTGAAATGGACCGCCCGCTCACAGTGGTGACTCTGTTGGGGACTTTATTTTTATCAAAATCAAAGTTTTAATAAAAATTAATTTTTGATATGGTAATGAATTTTTTTATTCAAAAACCAAGAATTGTGACAATTGTGATAAAATTGCTATTATGCAAATTCTAGGATTGCATTTGCACATATATAAGCTTACCCGACAACAAATTTAGGTGTCTTTTGGTGAAGTATTACTCAAGTTCGCTTAGGGCTTGGGAATATGGATATGATCACACCCATTGTGTAACGTACAAAGGGCTTTGATTCGCGTAGGATCAAAGTACCCAAGTATATTATATATGGAAAGAGTTAATTTGGTTCATTTTAAGGCCATCAGACTTCGGTACACAAAGGCATAGGGTACAATTTACACCATTTCTTGAGACCGAAGCCCAACATATAGATGAACCATAGATACTTTCCCGTAGGTTTCCCTTAAACCTTGTGAGAACGTGAGCAGACTTTGGTAGTACCCCTGTTGACATGAAATCAATCTAACCAAATGAAGAATAAGAGCGATAGACATGATCTAACCGTTTGCTTCTTGTACAGGTTTTATAAATTATCAAAATGTAAAACTTGTGCATAACATCACGATTGTGTGAAAAGCTAACCAAATCTTTATGCAGCCATGATAATTATCATATGACATTGCATTTTTCTTAGAAAATAGGACTTCAAAAACACAAATCTCGACCATAAAGTCACCTCGGCTACCAAAGCCATATATCCGGCTTATAGAAGCCAAATTTGATCCTAGAGTCTTAGTGATCGTAAAAGTCACTATTCCAACTGTAAAAGTCAAACATTTGACCAAAAAGTCAAACTTCTCCAAATTCTACCCTAGAGTCTCAATGACCATAAAAATCACTCGTTCGATTGTAAAAATCAACTATTTGACCAAAAAGTCAAACCGTTTGGCCGTTAGAACACTGGTTACTATATAGCTCCAAACCAAGAGGCCTTGATTGTTATGCTCGTAGAAGGGTCTAGCCAAAAATATCATGAAAAAATGAAAATGAAGCATTTCGAGACTTTTAATAAGGTTGACGGTTATGCCAAGAAGATAGAAAAGTATGAAGAAGAGGATAAGCTAAAGAAAGAGGAATATCAAGCTTACGACAAACCTAAAAGTTTTGAAAAGGGAAGCTCATCTCGGCAAAACAACTTTGGTTATGCCAAGCAAAACCCTCAAGTCATTGTTAAGATCGTTGCAGCAACTCAGGTCCAAACTCATCAATCTATCTCTCCATGGGTGGAGTCTCTATCCAAGATTTTCACCAAGCTAAGAATGGCTAACGTCTTACAAAGTCTTAAACCTTTCACCCCACTAGTGGCAGTTAATCGTGATAACTTCTTTGCTTAACATATCATGAAGAGGCATCGAAATAACGAATGCACCCATTTGCTAAAAGACTTGCAGCAAATCTTCCCTGATGGAAAGGTCAAAAAGCCTGAGAAAAAGCCTAGTACGTAGATAAATCCGCTTCCCAACTTTCTAGCTATGGTAAGTCTCATAAATGTTAGAATTGGCAGGGATAATAACCATCAAGACATCTCTGAAAATATTCATCACAGCCCAGGATGTGGTGAAAATTCTATGTTTGAAAACTTGGATATTATGTGCCAAGTTGATCAGTACGTCCAAGAAATCACATGGGAAGGAAGGATTTGTTATAGTGTTCCAAGCGAGATGATTTTCTGGGGGAACACAGACCCGTCAGAACATTAGGAAAGATTCACTCATTTTATGCATGCCAGAGGAATTCTTGTCAAAGGATTTGCTTTTCAATTCTCGAGATTCCTTGATGGACCGGTACTTGATTGGTTCAATTCACTTCCCATGGAGAGAAATTAGAATTGGAAATATCTATCAAGGGCTTTTATGCACCATTTCATGGTTAGTTATCCCAATGCTTTTGGGATTCGTTGGTGGGAGGAAACTGAGATTGATGTACAGAACAAGGGATAAGAAATGCCACCACCTTCTCCGGTTCAACCTGCTGCTCCTCATCCATACATGAACTCGAACTATGAAGGTAGTTATTAATTTCAATTTGGGAACTCTTCTAACCAGGACGTCTTGTCCTAAGGCACCTCTGAACAACAGCGAGAAGAATTGTATGTCCTAGAACGCTCGTAAAATGATCTGAACTATTGGGATGGATATTTTGGTCTAGATATCCTACAAGCTGAACCTGTTAACCTATTTCAGGAAGTTAGGGCTGAGTTAGATGATTATGACAGAGTTATCAATGAAGCTTTTCAAGACATTGAAAGAATGAGGACCGAGTTTAATGAAATGTATCAGCAGATCAATGGTGATCAAGAATTGGTTCCTCGAGACCCTATTGCTAACCCCGAAGCAGTTCTAAAGGGAGAAAACCCGGAGGAAGAACCTGAGGAAGACTTGGAAGAAGACCTGGAGGAAGAAAGCCTAAGAGAGGATTCGAAGGAAGAAAATCTCGAGGAAGATCTGAATTGGGAGAATAATGACGATGGTGTTGTTATTCCTGATTTGGATCGTCATCTAGAACTAAATCATTGGAATGCTAATCGAGTAAACGAAGAAGGTAATTGAGGCAATTTCAATTTCGACCCATGGAGAGTATAGTCTCCGATTCATGAAGTTCCCAATTCATTTTGGGACGTTAATGATGAGAATAATTGCCACTAGGGTGTAGAACAAGTGGACATCCAAGCCAACATAGCAGGATGGGCTGTAGACTTCGAGGATGAAATCGAATTTGAGGAACTCATGCTTGGCAATCCTGATGGTGAAGTTGAAAACCAGGGCCACCGTCTGATTCTGAAGAAGAATCTGATATTCCAGTGATCAATTGGCCTGGTGAATTTGAACATGAAAACGAGCACATATATCATGGGTTGTTGATCATTTTAACAGTGAAAGCTATGCCTCATATTAAGAGACTGAATTGGACAATTTTGGGTCCGCGGGAAGTTAAGATTCTGGAGAATTCACAAATTTCAATGAAGGAAGTCTTGTCAACATGATAAGGGAGCCTGGTTAGGAGCCAAGTCCAGAATACATCATAGAAAGGATTCAACCAGAAAACAGACAAGCAGCACTTGCAAGTCGAGTTATGGATTCTGATTTCAATGCATATTATCACCTTGTGTTTGACAGTTCCCCAAGACCCTGCAAACCACCTTAGGGGTTTTGTTATCTGTATGAATTATGAAGAGGTACACTTCACTTATTGGCTTGAAAAGTTCCGGCTTACTTTATATGGCAAAGCTCTAGTTTGGTTTGAAGGATTAAGTCTTTACCAAAAATACTTTTGGAACAATCTTGCTGATCAATTTCTAGACTACTTCACATGGATTGATCCTTCGGGAATTGCTTTTCCAGAAAGGACATGTTCAAGATTTCCATTACGATACATATCCTAGGAGAATTCTAAAGAAACGCTTACCACATTCGTAGAATCTTCGAAAAATTATCCCTGGTATGTGGAAAAGCTAGAACTTGATTTTGAAGAATCAAATATGAAGAAGTTCATATATTGTGATACTCTTGACATAGTCGGAGGGAAGGAACCGATACAAGGAGCTTTTTCTTCATCAATCAACATAATTCAAACTAGATTTTTGGATAATTCAGTTCTCTCCCATGTTTTACAAGTTAATTGCAAAGGAAGGCGCTTTTCAAGGAATGGACGTTTGTGACAAGTGAGCATGTGGTTGCAATAACTAAAACTAAACACCTCATCCTAAAGGATATACCACTTGATGAAAACTTTGATGAGTTTGAAGTCTTCGAATCAACATACCCGCCTCCAAAATATGTGATCCCGATTACGAGGGGTGGGAGAGTAACGGGAGCTGCAGAACCTCTAATTCAGAGGAATGAACCACTTATCATTGCAACTCGACCTTTAACATAAACTAGAATCGAGGAAACTATAATTGATCAGCTCAAGTCTACCTAGGCTAAGATGAGTATTTGGCAACTCTTAATCAACTCCCAAGAGCATAGAATGGCTATCGTTAGGAGACTGATGGAAATTGAAACTTTACCATTGCAGCACTCAATGTCACTAAAAATAACATGAGAGGATTTACAATTGCAGCTATAGGGGAAGATCAAGATGATCAGCCGCAAGAATACTAGAGCCCGTGGATTAAGAAATATATGTAGCACTACCATGTTCTTGAGACTGGACTTGGAGCACAGGGTCAAGGCATAACCACTTTCATAGTTGGGCCAGGAGAATTACGACCCACGGGATTATGGAACAAAGGATCTAGACATTCAAGGGGTAAGCTTTCAAGGAAGAATGGTTTCAAACGAGTGAGACAAGGTCCTTTTGATGGAACTCCAAAACTTGTTACCCACATGCCAAAGACTCAGCCGGGATTTGAAATTTCTCAAATATTGTGGACTTTAGCAAGTATCGGATAGGGCCCATTACTAACATGATCAGAGATAAGAAGATAGTGGAGCGGAGAATGAACCTTATTAACATTGACACTGGCAAAATTATCAGGCAAGTTGATCGTCCAGTACAATGGGATGAAAAGAGAGTTAGAAGGAATCTGATACATCATTCTAGGAAGAAAATATCTTTGGAATACTCATTGATAGGCTCAAGGCTCAGTTGAACGTCGTAAAAGAAGCTGAACAGCTGTGAGCGGGCGGTCCTTTTCATCGATTTAAAGGATGATTTGTGAACGGGGTCGAACTGCACGAGGCACGAATTCGCTCGTGTTTTGGTTTTGAAAATAAGAGTCTTACGCTCTCTGCGGATAATTTATTTTAAAAAAATCATTTTCAATTCGATTTCCTTAAAAATAAAAATAAAAATAGTAAAACAATGTTAATACCCTATTTTATGGAAAAAGAGTCGCCACCCGGTTCAGCTCCACCGGGAATTGTTGTATACTGATCCCTGATGGGATTTTTATACCTTTAAAATATAGATTCTGAGTTCAGATATAATAGATACTAATTTATTAAAAAATCAAGAATTATGACTTAAATGATGATTTTGGCATCACAACGGCTTAATAAAACAGTCCAAGTAAGCCGAAAATTCAGCAGAGCAATGGTGCTACTTGGGATTTTTCCATAACATTCAGACAGAGTTTTCCTTAATTTGGGATATCCAATCTTTACCTGCAAGCTTGTTCGCACATATGCATTTTATTGAAAGATAAAGTAGTAAAGCGGCTCTAGTGGCTCTTTACTCAAGCATACGATATCAAATGAGTAAAAATAACGTAAAAAGTTTTAAGGCTTAGAGCCAATACCCTAAGTTACTTTTTGTTTTTCCAGGATGACGTGAGTAGGGATGGCAACGGGGCGGATTTGGTACGGGTGGTGCAATCCCCACTCTGCACCCAATACTTTCGGGGACGGTTTCAGATTTTTCCCATTTAATGTATCGGGGATTTTTTGACACCCATGCGGGTGCGGTTGGGTTTCAGATAATCCCTGCCTGAATCTTAATTTATATTGGAAGTGACTCATACGTTGTATTTTTTTAATGCGAGCAAAGTTTTAACCCAATCAACAAATGCAAATATGACGCTCAATTTTATATGGAAACTTTAAATGATCAATTGTCCAAAACTAATGAAATAGAAATCCAAATGATTAACGAGTACGCTTTATATCTTAACCCCACACATGCAGTTAAATATCAAGTAAGACATCTAATAATCGATTGAAATTTGATTTTTAGAGCATAAGAGCACACTATATCATTTAAATCAAATGAAACAAAAGATTGTTAGGAAAATTCGGTTCTAATATGCCTAGCATACGCAGCGAAAATTTAAAATTTTCCTAAGCCTAGGTTCACCTTAATGTGCATAATTAAATAAAGCATGCTATGTTCATTATTTACTTAGAATTATCAAGTATTCTCTAACTTATTTCCAAACTAATTAAAGTAATACTTAATCTTAGTTTAAGTATGGCAATTCTAAATATTAGTTCTAAACTAACTATAGAATTCCTAACTTATAGCCTAACTAAGCATGCATAAATTCTAAATAAATAATAAACAATAAATAAATAAATAAAAAGATAAAGGAGAAAAAGACCTACTTGTTGAAGACCTCCAAGCTCTTTTCAATGCTACGCATATCCACACGAGAAGCCCGAACAAAAACCCAAAGGGGAAAAACTTTCACTAATCGATTCGGTGCCAGCCAACTCAACAAAAGAACCAAAATAAAACTGATGGTTTTCCTCGAAAAATATCGTAGAAAACCTTGCTTGAAGCATACTTGAAAGGGGGAGAGGGGCTGGCTATGCTAAGGGGAGCTGAAAAGCTCCCCTATAGGCGATGTGGGATAGGGAAAACCCTATCCCACTCGCGCTGCCCATGCACTAACCTGCGAGATTTCTTGCAGCCCACTCGCATGGGCTGCGAGATTGTCTCACAAGCCCACTACGAGATTGTCTCGCAGCTGGGCTGCGAGACTTTCTCACAAGCCCTCTGCGAGATTTCTCGCAGCTGGGCTGCGAGAATTTCTTACAGCCCACTGCGAGAATCCTCGCAAGTAGGCTTTACGAGATTTCTTGCAAGCTTGCCTGCGAGGTTTCTCGCATTGGGCCACTGCCCAATGCGAGAAATCTCGCGGGCCTTTTGCGAGATTTCTCGCAAGCCTAGCTTGCGAAAATCTGCAAAAACCTTTTTAACCCCTTTAAAATTTTCCCGACCCGGGTCCAAATCGTTCATAAAATTTCCCTTTCAGTCCTTTAATTATTTTGGCCTATACCCAGTATAGAAG
>CAOJBI010437962.1:0-12158 GCA_948277035.1 Euphorbia corollata
ATACCTCGTGAAAATTATTTCCCAAGTGGACTTACCTCGTGAAAATTATTTCCCAAGTGGACTATGGATATATAACAACTTTCATTGCATAAAACATATTTTATTTGATTTCTTTCTCCTTGTTTTAATCATATACTTATCGATAATTTCAAATGCAACGAGTAATTATATAATAATCTGAGACCATTAACATGAAAAATGGTCTCTCAACACAATTTTGATAAGTGTAATAAGTTTTAATATTTCATATATCATCAACACACGTGTCAATATGTATGTTGAGAGATCATTTTAGAAGTTAATGATTAGAAAAATTTATAAAATTTTCCATATACAAAACTATAAATCATGAAGTTTCCACATATATAGAATTGAATATAACAAATTAATTTTGATAAGTGTATTGAGTTTTAATATTTTATATATCGTCAACACACGTGTCAATATGTATGTTGAGAGACCATTTTAAACGTTAATGATTATAAAAAATCATAAAATTTTCCAAATGCAACACCGTAAATCATGAAGTTTCCACATATATAGAATTGAAAATAACAAATTAATTAAAGTATAATCGACTACTAAAAAAGTAATCCATATTCAAGAGTTGATTTCCAAATGAAGCTTGAATTCAATCTTCTCCTATGTAATATAGCCAACAAGTCAAACTTAAGACATTGATTAGGGTTTCAAATCCACGTGTAATTGGAAATATTCTTTTCTAACACAAGCAAAAAGCAAGAAGTAGGTGCATATCAATCTTCTTAATGACAGCTGCAAGTCTTTCAACCAATCAAAATCCTCCAGTTTTTTTCGTTTACTATAAAGAAAACATAGTTTCATCTGAACGTGGCATTTTATACACATTAAAATAATAAGTCAAATGTATCGTGAACATTAAAAAAATGTGTTAGTTTATTTTTTTATTGCTTAGGTTGAATGTTCATGTCGGTTTTTGATTGAGAAATTGAGAAAATGAAAAATTAATATCTTTTAAAATCAAATTAATAAGAAATTAATTGATCTTTATAAAATAAAATGATGTATTTTTATAAAATAAAATGATGTATTTTTACAAATAGTTTTATACCTTTTCAAAATTTAAGAGATATTAAAAGAATTTAAACGTGATATGCTATTGCAAACCATAATTGGACGCACACCCTCCTCAATTATGCATTCTTTCAGCATGCATAATTTTAAAGATTTGGCAGAATCTAAAAAATCTCAAAACTACTTTTATAAATACCACATGGCGTCAAATTTATGTGATCATTACATCTATACGTTCATGTCCTTTTGACCCCCCCATATAATCATTTAATAAAATTCCATCTTTTCTAACATATATTATTCCGATGAGTTATGTTATCCCATTTTATCAATTCCTTTATTCCAAAAAAAAATTATTATTCGCTGTCCACATAAGGAATGAAACCTAATCAAGAGAACAATCTAGTTCTCTATATATTAGTTCTATAATGGGTGTATGATCTCAACCTATCCCGTTGTTATATTAAGATTATCATACGTGCCTTAATTAATTCACTTAATAACCACAAGTTCTAGTATTTTCATTTAAAAACTAGTGAATTGTATAAAGTTTGTTTAAAAAATTTATCAAATAAGAAGAAATGAAACGATCAATCTAGATAAATAGCATATATTAAAAATATTATCTTCAGTCAATGAGAAAAAAAGAAGTGGTCCAAACCAATAAACATGGTTACTTGGAAGCCAGTATTTAGAGGTTTTTGAGTGAAAGAAAGCCTAATCTTGTGCACTCGTTTTCTAAAAAAAAGAAAATCCAATATTTACGTGTCAAATTTTGAAGCCTCCATAGCATATTCTATTTATTTAAAAAAAAAAAAACAACTTCACTTTCCTGCGTTTTACAAATATAAAAATAAGATGCAGCCTAACTTCAATAAGCTACCAGTCGACGTGTTATCACGTGAAAAATACACTAAAATTGAATCTAAAAAGCATTCTACACTCGACTTTTTTTAGTTGAATTTTTTGTTTGTTTTGGCTTTGGTGTCACGCAAAATCGGTACTACCTACAGTTTCTACTCTATAAACTTACAGGTGTCCTTCGACTCGGGTGACTCATAATGGGCGGTTCATGCACCCAACACCGAATATAACAAGAGTTTTCTCTCTCTACAACTCAAACTATCCCACCCCCCTTGGATAAGGTCGGTTTCACGATACAGGCACGTGCCCTTAATCAACGGTTATAACATATTGTGGGTCCCCTTGATCCAACAGTAAGACAAGGATGACCGTACTTATCTCTGTGTTTCTATCCCCTATATAAACAAGCTGCACACAAAAAATAAATAGAAAAAAAAAAGAAAGCAAAACAGAAACTGCATTTTACTCCCAATTTCTCTTATTACCCAATCAAAAGTTGTTTTTGTTCTGTTCTTCAAAATGGGCGTCCAGGAAATAGACCCGCTTTCTCAGTTGAGTTTACCTCCGGGTTTCCGGTTCTACCCGACTGACGAGGAGCTCCTTGTGCAGTATTTGTGCAAGAAAGTTGCGGGCCATCACTTTTCTCTGCAAATTATTGGTGAAATTGATCTCTACAAGTTCGACCCGTGGGTCTTACCAAGTAATGTTTAAGAATTAAACAACTCTTTTCAATTATCACTATTAATTTGCCAATTATTCTCAATTTTATTGACTGGATTCTGCTTTTACAGGTAAAGCAATTTTCGGTGAAAAAGAATGGTACTTTTTTAGTCCGAGAGATAGGAAGTATCCGAATGGGTCGCGGCCGAATCGGGTTTCCGGGTCAGGATACTGGAAGGCAACAGGAACTGATAAAATTATAACTACCGAAGGGCGTAAAGTTGGGATAAAGAAAGCTCTTGTTTTCTATGTTGGAAAAGCTCCGAAAGGCACAAAAACTAATTGGATTAGGCACGAATACCGTCTTCTGGAATCGACCTGCAAAAAGGGAAGCACTAAGGTTTGTATATAACAAATTATCCAGCTTAACTGAGTATATAATTAGTTTGTATTTCAGTTGCTGAATTGTTGCTTTTATGAATTTTGCAGCTTGATGATTGGGTTTTATGTCGGATCTATAAGAAGAATTCGGGTGCCCAGAAACCCGTTTCAAGTATTTCTAGCAAAGAACATAGCAACAACGGCTCATCTTCTTCTTCCTCTTCTCATCTTGACGATGTATTGGAATCCTTGCCGGACTTTGATGACCGTTACTTTTCTTTGCCCAAACCAATCCAACCCGATGATAAAATTAACCTCAGCCGTTTGGGTTCGGGTATCGATTGGGCGAGTCTTGCCGGGTTGAACTCGCTATCTGAAATCGGTCAAACACAGCCTCTGACTCAGGGGACGATTTGTTATACAAATACCGGTAATGATCTTTTTGTCCCTTCCTTAACTCAGCAACTCGGACTCGTGGATCCTAAAGTGGAAGAGGAGGTTCAAAGCGGAATTAGATCTCAGCGAGTAGATAACTCAGGGTACGTTCCACAGAACTCAAGCATGTTGACTCAGAGCTTCGCAAACTCACTTGACCCGTATGGGTTCAGATACTCGACCCAACAGCGGAGTGCATTCGGGTTCAGGCAGTGAAGAATTAGGGGCGGAATTTAAATTAGGTAATGGAAGAGGAAGGGCATATCTGTAAATATTTGGCATTCTTTCGAGCTAACTTTAGATGGGTTAACATGGATATAACCCGTGTTATACGGGTTATATCCATGGGTTATATTTTCAATCCGTAAGTTCAAATGAAGCGACTCAAACGACGAAATTTTGGAAAAAATTGAATTTGGTCAAATTAAGATTTGCCCTTAGTTAGTCAAGGGATTAGATCCAATTATAACAAATCGTACAATTGAATCTCAGAATCAAATTTAAAATGTAACGGGAGTGCTGAATTCATTCTTATTTGATTTTTTTTTTTTATCTATGAAAAGGAAATAATTTGGGGATGATATTTTTTTGCATTGTATCTACGTCTAATTTTGATTGGGCCATTCATGCATGTGCTTATAATAAATGAATTTCTTTTTATCGTCTCCAGGATGAACACTTCAAGCACGTTCATAGTGTGCCAATTAATACAATTAACGTGAAAGATTTTCTATTGCTTTATTTTTTAAAACTTTTAAGGGGTCAATAAATTAAATGATTCATGCATATGCACAAGTTTATGGATGTATTATGTATCATGTTTCTTATCACAATTCACATATATAAAATCACATTAAAATTCCTTCCAATTTCGAATACTAATCATTTTAAGATTTTTAATAATTCCTTATACTTGTCATTTTACTTTTTCAACATACAATTTCCCCATACTTCTTATTATAATTATATTAATAACAGCTCAATTACCTTTAAATAAATACAGTACTGCGTTAATTACTAATTTAAGGATGAATGAGTAATTTCATACCCTTAATTAATTATCTTTCAAAAAAAATATGAATTTCCTAAATGGCTAGAAATCGGAGGGAGTATCATGTATTTTTTATGAATAATAATCTAATTATATGTATGTATGTATGTATAATTTTGAGAATCAATTAATTAAAGGAATAACCTAAATATGTCCTCTTGACTTGGTAATAAAATATGAACGTCAGACATAAATTGAAATATTAATATATTTGAAAAGTTAAATAAACCAGATTCCGACATGTAATGTTGAGGGAACTAAATAATTCGTTTATATCAATTTAAGTACATCTAATCATTTTACAAATTAAAAATATCGTCCGGTAAGAATGTATTTCGTCAAAGAGAATATCAAGTGTTGATCCCACAACTATAGAATATTATGCGTACATTCTTAATTATTTAAGATAAACACCTTTTCAATGGGATTATTAAAATAAATAATTATAACTTTTTAACATGACTATGACTCTGTTCTTTTCAACTACAATTCAATTAAGTTAAGTTCAGTTAAGTTCACTTAAGTTCAGGTATGTATATTTATAAATTTACACTGAAATAAGTTCAGTTAAGTTTAGTTAAGTTAAGTTCAGTTAAGTTAAGTTAAGTTAAGTTAAGTTAAGTTTAGTTCAGTTAAATTCAGCTTTCAGAAGTTGAAGAGAACAAAGTCTATATGACAAAAAATATTTTATTTTTACGCTTGAGATTGGTGAATACCTGAGGCCTAACACATAGTTTGCCCCCTTAAACTTGTCCCCAAAAGTCAAGTGTTCCCCTGAATTTTAAAAAGCATCTGATTAACTCATAAACTTGTAAAAATGCACCAATTAACCCCCTCAACTTGTAAAAACCACCTATTTGCCCCATGATTGCCATGTGTCAACTTTTGGTGGAGAGAGAAAAATCACATATTTGAAAAGTCAAACCAACCAGAATGTGACACGTGGCATCTAGGAGGCATATTGATGTTTTTTTACAAGTTGAAGGGATAATCGGATGCTTTTCAAAGTTCAGAGGGATATTTGATGTATGAGGACAAGTTCAGGGAGAAATCATATACTAGGTCTTTACTAAAATTTGAACAATTGTGACTATGTAGATGGTACACTTTTTAGTGTGCTGTGCTGTGCTGTTTTATACGTGGCACTGAATTGTCTAATTTCACACATTAATATTTCATGTTTCGCCTAAATAAAATCCAAACCATTCATTCCACTCCCGTGATATCAAAAGTCAAACCCCGCTGCCCATTTCCTTCCCAACGTCTGCTTCCTTGTTTGCTGCCAATTCGCTGCTTCTTCATCCTCCTTCGCTTTTTACCTCCCAAGGTCTTTTCCCTCTGTTTCGAATTTTCTATTTCTGTTTTTTACATTAAGAAAATACTAAATTTTTTCATGGTCTTTCTTTTATTGGATGTTTCTAAATCATCGTTCTGTGTTGAAGAAGTTGGTTTGGTGAGTGGTTGTGGTTTTGTATACAGACAGTGCGTATTCCTTAGGTCGCCCAAGTTTTGACTTTTGATTGATTTGCAGTTGCGAAAGGTTTTCCTTTTTCTGTAAGTGATTCTGAGTCAGTGAGACTTGGCATTATGTTGAACTAGAACATTTTCTCCGAGATCTTCAAATTGGTTTTTTCTGAGTTTTGGGACTAACTTATTCTGGGGATCTTTTTCCTCTAGAATCCAAGTTAGGAGATCAAATTTCAGGAGCCCTGATTTCTAGTTTAATTCAACTATTCAAGAGATATTCAGATATTATAATTGAATTGAACGTGTTCATAAATTGTTGTTTATGCATCTTTTGTTTTTCTATTCGTTTTATTTGATCATTATGACTAATCTATAAGATCTATGCAACCGTGGTCTTCGAATTCAAACTTGTATCTTACCTATACTTGGTGTTAATAATCAGAGTTTGTAATTACGAAGAAAAATGGGAATATCATTAGAATCGCTAATTGTTCCTACCATATCACCACCAAATACATATGGTGATGTGGTTCTTGGTGGCACTTTTGACCGGCTGCATGATGGCCATCGTCTTTTCCTTAAGGTATCTACCTCTCTCCTTATATATAAGGTTCAAAATCCACTTGGCATTGCAGATTATTTACACCTTTTATGGTGGAAAACGTTGTTTTGATATTTTCTTCAATAGTAGGCATCTGCAGAGCTGGCCAGGGATCGAATTGTAGTTGGAGTTTGTGATGGTCCAATGTTGACTAAAAAGCAGGTTTGTCGATTTGTTGTTTATTGGTTTATATATTGTAAAATCAATCTTTACCCTAGTTAACTGCTTCAATAAGTAGCATTTGAGGTACTTTCTGTTAAGGATGAGATGATGAATAATGAAAATCACATTAAAATCCATAGGGCAACTAATATGGTTGAGCTAATCAATCATAGTAGTAGTATAGCTGTTACTGTAACTATATTTCAAATTGTTGCAATCAGTTACGCAAGACATTATAAATGTTCATAGTCCGACCTTACCATAGATAACCGTGCAAATGGTTGTGTAATAAAAGAACTTCTTGCATTTCAGTAGTATGACAAAGTATGTATAGGAGTGTTATATGCTACATTTCACTAGAACTGTTCTTTCTTATTAATGAGTGAATGTGCCTTCACTGTCATGCTATAGAGATATATAAATGATTAGAAATTTGTGCTCCTGCAGTTTGCTGATCTGATACAGCCCATTGAGGAAAGGATGACTAAAGTTGAAAATTACATCAAGGTATAAAATCAAATTAGGATTTTTTTTGTTTTCTGTTCTAAACATCTACTCAAATAAGAGTCTTTTGTGTTCCGATGTTCTTTTGGTTTTTAGAATGCTCAGAAGTCTTGGTCTTGACCAGAAAAAAAGTCACAAAAATGAGTCCATTGTTTTGGTTTAACGGTTCAAGTGGTTTCTTATAGAATTATTCAAATAATTAGACATCTTTATCCCCGGGTTTGATACATGGTGGATGTTTATTTGTGCTGTTTCAAATCCTTTGTGCAGTGTACTAAACCAGAACTTGTAGTGCAAGTTGAGCCTATTATTGATCCCTATGGACCGTCAATTGTTGATGAAAATTTGGAGGCTATAGTTGTCAGGTGAGTTAGTATAACTAGCCTTCAACTTGTCTTTGTAGCTTCTTAATAACAACTTCATTTTTATTGTTTTGTGAATAAGATATAACCCCTGCAGTTGATACTCTTAATACGGGTATACTGTCGCGTCATTATTTTAATGGAATTTTGATTTTTGGGCAGCAAAGAGACAGTCAAAGGTGGGTTGTCTGTCAATAGGAAGAGGGCCGAGAAAGGATTGACGCTGCTAAAGGTTTGAATTTGCCTCCTATTAGTTAGTTACTTATCTTTGACTATTTTAATTTGAATTCAGAAGATGAGAATTTTGTGCAGATTGAAGTTGTAGATCTGCTTCCTGAAGAATCAGGTGCAGAGAAACTCAGTTCTACTACTTTAAGGAGGCTTGAGGCGGAGAATGCTAACAAAAACGAACTCATTCTCTGAACCTTATGAGAGAGACTTTCCGCGCAACAAAAAATAAATTTATTCGCCGCAGTTGATGAGTATAAACATAAATATTCCACAGCACTTCCTTTTCATGGGCGTTATAGAATAGATCTTTACTGTTGGTTTGTAATCAGAATGACACTTGGGATGCAATTACGGTAAACCCAAAAAGGATGTCCATGTAGAACCCTTTTTCGGTCCTCTGAAAATGTCATTAGTAGAAATACAAAATCTTTCCTTTCGAATGTTATATATAGGCTGTGATCACCAAATTGATGATTTTTGTCTTTATAGTTACTTGCTAAGAAATAGAATTGCTGACCCGAAATCCCTGCCCCATTCAATAATAGTGGACTTTGATATTCTACAATGTGAAGAGTAGTGATCAGAGCATCGTTTGATGAAGGCCAGGGTATGATACCGTTACTTGTAAATATGAACTGCCTTTTGTGTTCCTTTATAAATAAAGAGAGTCGTTGCGATATGTCAA
The DNA here is from genome assembly GCA_948277035.1 of Euphorbia corollata. NCBI lineage: Eukaryota > Viridiplantae > Streptophyta > Magnoliopsida > Malpighiales > Euphorbiaceae > Euphorbia > Euphorbia corollata. The sequence continues at coordinate 8,457 of CAOJBI010437962.1, forward strand.
TCTTCAACTTGTCTTTATTCAAAATCCCGGATTGCATTTTTTCCCTTTCTCCGTCTCCTTGTTTCTTGATTGATTGATTCTGTTTTTGGTTTTGGCAAAGATGAATAATCTCGTGACTAAGTCGTTCTTCTGTTATGTGGATTTGAAAAAGCAAGTCCAAGTGGAATCCAAAATCGACATTGATCCAAACATGTCTCAATTCTTTGAACAAGTTTTCTCCATTGGAGTCGAAATGTAGGAGATTTTCAATCTCTCATTAGATCTCCAAAACCTGTCCAATGCTGCCAAATCCAATCCCACCATTAAACTTCTCCGCAGCCTCAGAGACATAACGGAATCAGACATACTCGCAATGCTTCATAAGGCAAATACTGTCAAATCAAAACTCCAATGACTCGACCAGTCAGATCAAACATCAAGAAAATCCTTTGCAACTGGGCTCAGTGTGAGACTCAAAGAGATCATCAATGAATTCCAGTCTCTGAGAGAGAAAATTCTGACAGATTACGAGAATGATCTGAAGAAAAAAGACGAGGAGGAACGGAGGGAAGAAATGGTGGATTTGCAGAGAAGTATGAGAAAGCTGCATCAAGTGTTTCTTGATATGGCAGCAATGGTAGATATACAGGGGGAGGAAATGGATAATATAGAAGAAAATGTTAAGGAAGGCAGAACTTGTGTTAATGGACGCAAATCAGTTGAAGAAGTAAAGCAAGGCATGGGTTTATTCTGTTTGGCTCGTTGTTTTCTTGGTTTGTGTTCTTTCTGTATTGGTTACGTGATTTTTATTCGGGTCTATTTGTTGCTTCAATTTCCTAGTTTGTAAATTCAGTTCTCATATGTTAGTATCGTAATGGATAGATTTTGTCCTTGCGTTTTGGGTATCCGCCGCTAAATCGAACATTTCTTGTACCGATGGTTCTTTTTTCAATTGGTTGAAGTTGACATAATATCGTGATGTTTAGCTTGTGTTCTTTGAATTGAAATGTACGGTAATACTTATAAGTACCGCATTAAATTAAATCAAATAAATTATAACTCGAAATGGAACATTGATAGGTATTGACTTCTGTCTCAGATGCTGGTGTTAGTTTTAAACATATATAATATGATCAAAAATTGTATTCTCCGAAACCATGTACAATAGGATAATGAACTTGTATATTATCGATTCATCTAAGATATATATAAACATAATTTACTTGAATTTCCTAATGAATAAAAGTAAATACATGCAAAATCAGATAAATGAAATGCAAGTGATGACATTAGAAGCTGAAAGACTCATTACCAAACAAAGGAAAAGTTCAGCGAAAAAGGTGAGGAAAGGACCACATGATGAATCTAGCATAAATATCAGTCTCCAAGAACTCAATATGAGCAGTTCGGCCGATAAAGGTATTCAAGTTGTTGGCAAAAGAGGAGGTATCGAAGTTAACATCACATCGCATAAATACTCGTTCATCTGAGGTCGAGGTCGGGGCACGTATCTGGTCTAAGCAATTATTTAACATTTCCAAGAATGCCCTCCCCTTTTTCGAATAATCCATCGCCGCTGCTTTAGTTAATTCTACTCTTGCTGAGTGATACGGCACATAACCGTCCTGAGGGGAAGAAATCAGTATTATATGCCTGAAGTGCTCCAATGTCTTTTGCTGGATTGAAACAAGTGCAAAATAACATTCCAGTGGCTTTAGTTTTCTCGATTAAAATCCGACCCTGGCCTAGAGATTGTTATAGAAACTAAACCGATCAAGTGAGTACCTCACAAAGTCTGTAGAAAAAAGTATTCTTGAGATTTGGTTCATCTGTGAAGGTGAGCTGATGAATGCATTGTGTTCCCTTTAACTTCTTCATAAACCACATCCCAGAATTGAATAAAGAGTTTGAACTGTAAAGATACCCCAATTGCGGCCCTGATATTGAAACATATGTGTACAAATACTTTCTAAATGGTTCCATAATGCTCTCTGCGCCCAGCAACACAACAAACTTGCATAATAAGAAATATGGTTATTTCTGCAATGTAACAGATAGGCTTAGGCTCTATTCAATAGCTAATTCAATTCAGTTCAGTTTCCTAAATAATAAATAATAGCTAATAATATATAAAAAAAAAGTTTTAATAATTATTATTTCTTTAATGTTCTTTTAGTGAATAAATAAATAAAATTAATATTTTTAAAATATCGATAATGATTAAAATATTATTTTTATATGTAACAATAATATAAATAAAATATAACAGTATTAAGAAATACAAATATAATAATAATATGATAGCTTGTAATAATAATTTTAATAATTATTATAATTAATAATTATTAATAAATTTTATTGTAATATAATATTAATTTAAAATATATGGGTTAGTTTGAAAACATAATAATAATTTAAATATTTAAATCTTTTTATTGTAATATAATATTATTTTAAAATACATGGATTATTGTTATTGATATATTAATATTTTAAAGTACTATAATATTATTTTAAAATGTTATGGATTATTGTGATTATTATGCTGATATTTTAATATAATATTTTTATTATTGATATAAATAATTATTTTTCATTAAGTTTCGGTAGTTTCAATTTCAATATATTAAGTTTCAGTTTAGTTTCAATAGGTTTGGTTTCAGTTCAGTATATTCAATTTCAGTTCATAATCTTCAGCTTCAGTTGAAAAGAACAGTGCCTTAATGCTTCAATCAACCCCTGGAATTGTCCTGATAAGTCAATTTCCATCATGAACTTTCAAAAGTTGCAGATAATTCCACTGAACTTGCAAAAAAGGCACTACTTTATCCCTCAATGCCACGCGTTATCTTTGACTATTTAGAGATTTCATTTTCACAGGACGAGTGATTGATGCATTAACCCTAATAGATATTAATTATTTGTACCTGCTAATGCTGATCTGATAATGACGTTTCCAATGGAATGCCCAACAAAGCTGAGCTTTATATCTTTTAACGAACTGGATCTCGAAATTTTGCCCGCTTTCCTTTTCACAAAAGAGATCACCTCTTGTGCAAGCCTTTGCCCCATTTCTCTGAAGTTTCCGGATGTTTTATCTTCATTGGCCTCTGACATCAGAACTTCGGCCGTTGGGTCTACCAATAGCCATTGATTTCGGACAAGTCTCAAATCCAGATGATGTCCCTAATCAATCAATCATTAAGTTGGAGTTTCAATAAGTTAAACACCAAATAAAGAAGCAGAAAATTACATATATCAGACTGTCCCAAGAAATCAACAAGACTTGCCTGAAATCCATGCACAAACACAACAATCTTTAATACTCGAACTCTTTTTCTTGTATTAAGACGATGAGGAATCTTCTTTAAAGCTTCAGCCGGGGGCCCAATGAGCAAGCCAGATGAATCCATCACATTTAGATTTCTAAAGTAAGAACTGTCGCTAAGCGTGCGCCGCGGCGAATTCACGACACGCTCTACAAAAATAATTGGCATTCGGAAAGGATCTCCAAATATAGACATGTCTTGAATCGACTGACTATTCATCTGAAACCATAATCTAAAAATAACCAAACAATATAGTCTAAGATAAGAAATCACTGAATGAGCATTTAGTATTCACCCTCATTTGTGCAATGCTTCGCCTGTGAAGTTCAGCTCGTGTAGCTGCCAGCTGGATAGGCTGCATTGAACAGAAGAATATTAAAATTAATAATAATTT
>CAOJBI010437993.1:0-11221 GCA_948277035.1 Euphorbia corollata
TTCGTTAATATCGTGTTTTTCGAATTTGTTTAGTATCACATCATTTTCAATGTTCTAATGACTCGTCCAAATGTTCTTGAAGTCAAATCTTATGTTAATTTGTATATAAGAATCAGCTTGTCTTTGAAAGACTGGCTTGTGGTGGAATCTGTTTGAATGGTTTGATATCTAGATTCAGATTTCCATTTCATCTCAATGCTTTCTGGAGTTGTGTGATGCTTTTGTTGTATTTCCTTATTAAAAAAAATATAGGTTAATTTTTATTCTTTTCAAATATTTCCGAGTGTCTTGATTATTAATATTTAATAGTCTTGTTCAATAAGGAAAGCAATCAATTAATAAGGCCCTTAAAGTTTTTTTTTTTTTCTTAATACAAAAGGCATATCAGAATCGGGAAGTACAATCCACTGAAGGAATAAAACCAAAATCGTCAACGAAATAAGTCTTTCAACCCCTAAAATTTGCTAAAAACCAATAATAAATAAATCAATCCAAAAATAAGATAAAAGGGAGTGATTAGCTAGCTACTCATTTTAATCACCCTCGTTATAAATTCTCAATCTCTTATCGAAACAGAGGAAGGGGCAGTACCTGGAATCAGATTTTTAGGTAGAAGCAGTGGTGGTGGAGGATAAGCAGAGCAACGCTGCCATCAACCCTCCGTTGAGAACAACAACCACTCAAGGCAGTGGAGACGACAAAATTATTCTTCGCGCTTTTCACGCTTTCCAAAATTGTGCGCCTTGTGTCTGACCAAGGCGCACGCCTTTGACAACAATGTATAACACATACGCAAGTAATAACAAAACCTTTTCCGAAACCATAAATTTTGCATATCAATCAATCACCACACTTATCCAACAGTGAGTAAGTGATCTTTGGAAAAAGACTGCAGAACAAAGTAGTATAGATGAAAAGGTTCAAAAGGAAGAAGGGCAAGGCATGAAGTTTGAGAGCTCAGTTTCATTCCCACAAAAGGAATCAATTGGAATCTCAAAATCTCTAACCGTTGTGCGCCTTGCGTCCGACCAAAATTATTCTTCGCACTTTTCACGCTTTCCAAAATTGCGCGTTGTGTCTGACCAAGGCGCACACCTTTGACAACCAAGTATAACGCATACACAAGTAATAACAAAACCTTTTCCAAAACCATAAATTTTGCATATCAATCAATCACCACACTAATCCAACAGTGAGTAAGTGATCTATAGAAAAAGATTGCAGAACAAAGTAGTATAGATGAAAAGGTTCAAAAGGAAGAAGGGCAAGGCATGAAGTTTGAGAGCTCAGTTTCATTCCCACAAAAATACATTAATTTACATGATTCATTTTGATTTTTGACTTATCTTCATACCAAGTACCCAAGAGGAAAACAAATTAGAGAGCCAAATATACCACAAACACCAACACATGCTATCATTTAACTGCCACAATTCCAATTGTCTACATACTCAAATTATATAAAGTAGAACATGAAAAACAGATCACAAGGTTCGAGAAAAACTAGATACATATGCCGCAAACTATTTGTTCAAATCTGAATACAGAATTAAAAACTAGTTCCAGACCACAAAACAGCTTAAAACATCAGGATCCAACAACTATCACATTTGAATTTGAGCCTAAGAATACTTTAAGCATTAGAAAGCACTCACTCATTGCCGCCTATCAGACACCTCCTGCCAAAATATTGAACAAAAAAGTAAATTAGTCAGAAGTTTTTCTTTAAAGAATTTGACTATCAATACTCAAATTATACCATCGGATACCAAAGCTTCAAAATTTTGGAGCTCCTGCTGATTCTCCCATAGCCCTTTTGACACCACCCATTTCCATAACAGTTCCTTACAGTCCAGAAATCCTCTTTTCCTACAGATCCATAACCTACCACGACCATCCCATGCGGAAAAGTAGGGACACCTTCGACTATTTCAGGACAAGTGTAGATCTCCTAAAACATTAAACACAAGTTTAAACAATATTTCTTAAACCAAAGCCTAAAACTAGTGGTTTGAAATAAAAAGAACTTAATTCTTACCCCTGGGTTCAATCGGAGAAGAGATGCGTTCGTGTTGAAGACAAGCAATACGGGACGATTTTGATTGTCCAAAACATCAATTACTCGTTGTTCAGTGATATCTTGATCTTCATTCAGATCCACGGCAGGTCCAATGTAAACTCTTTTACCACCAGCATTCATCTATTTAAACAAAATTATTGTAATCATAGCCTTCGTTGACACTCATAAAATAAATATCTTTTTTATCAAAAATTTGAGAATGAAAAATGCATATTTTTTTCAGGAACATTGAACTTGAAAGGCATATAATAGCTTACTTGTCTTGAAGATGATTGGCCAAACTTGCATGCATTCTCAGTTGGTAGCCCCACTGTCCCGATGAGTTTCTCCGCCTTGTTGAAGTTTCTGAGGGACTCCCCTTCCCTATTGACAAATAAAATCAGAAACTGAGCGGATAGGGATAATCTTTCTGTCTCAATTTGTTGGCAATTGAAGCATCCTTCAACTGTCTCCGCCATAGCAACAGCCCAGCAATTATCTGTTTAAGGGGACGTATAAAAGATGAAGTAAATAAATTAAAGCATGAATTTAATGATTAAGATTATAGATGCATATTTGATATGCCGTGATCGATGAAAGAAGTAAATGAATTGAGTTTTGAAAAATTCAATTGGTATATGATGAAACAATCTTTAAATTACGGGGAAGGGTAATCAAATTGTGAGCACTCACTCTTTTTTATCTTTCTCACCCCTGATATTATTGATGCTTTATATTTGTTGACCTAAAGGAAAGAATCAATTCTGTCAGTTTCACATACATTGGTTTAGAACGAAAAATTAAATTCTCAATCAGTTAATATTTTGTCAATTTAAAATATTGTATAGTTGGAATGAAATAACTAATAAACTTTTTACCTTAACAGCATCGGCTTCTGCTTTCTCTTTTTTGCTTCTTTGTGCATCTTCTTGTTCCTGCTTCTGTATCACACAAAAATAAATATCAGATAAGATATTTGAATGTAAAGCAATGCAAGAAACATGTAATAAGGTTTGAGAAAATAAATAATTTTTCTTACCCAATATGGTACTTGGGGTGGTGGTTCCATACTTTTCACTAAAAAACAGAAACAAAACAATGTTAAACATCTATATAAATGCTACACATTCACTTTATTGCATTGATAATAAATAAACTGATCATAGACATAAACAAAAGTGATCAAAGAAACAAAAAGGATTTTCATTGATATAGCAACAAAGGAAAAAATTTACAGAGAAGAAAATCAATAAAAAAATAAGGTAAAGTGTGTGATGGAAAACTTACAATTAACCATCAAACATACTCAAATCCATTTTCTCAAATTTATTTCCTAATTTGTTTTAGGTACAACACTTAACGAATAATATATAAAAGAATGAAGAGGTTGTACGTTTGAAGTGTTTCTATAACGCAACTCAATGGAATTGATTTTATTTATTTTCTATGTAATAGCATATGCTAACTGACAACTATATATGCCTAAAGAGACATAAAAATTAAATTTTCACTTGTTGAAGCCTTACCATTGAAATCATATTTCCTTGCCACATGTCCCTCTGCTTAATTTTATTCATATTCTTTTATTATTGTCATAATAATTTTTCACCATAAATCTTTATATAATTTACCGGTTTCCCCCTTTATAAAATACTAACCCTTTTGAAATAAATCAATACACATCCATGCTTCCACAACAAAAGTAAATCATATTTCTACTAGAGGAATCAAACAAATCACTGTCAAAATTCAAAAATTCACCATCAACTTACAAGCACCAAATCTGAGTTCTTTGATATGCTTAAAATCCAATAAGGTTTAAATAATATAACTAATGATCATTGAAGAACATGCATAAAAAAAATTAACTTATATGGTTAGTCAAGAAGTACCCATTATATCCGAGTAATTCTCAACATTTCCAAAGCCTTGGACAAACACTAAAAAATCCCTAGATCATCTAAGTCTAGAAGTAGAATGCATTCTCAGTGATCATAGAGTTTCCTCAATCAGAATACTAATGTGTTCAGTATTCTTTAATTCACAATATCAAACGTTTCCAATTGTTGTCTTACTGTGTGATTGCACGCCTAAGACCACTTAATTTTAACCAAAAGTGCTGGCTTCAGTACAAAGTGGCATCCGAAAGCAATGTATATATTATTCGTGGCATCCGAAAGCAGTGTATATATTATTCTTTAACAGTTAACACTCATTTCAAATACAAATCACACGCAAGCCCACGCATTACACCAAGGTGTATGCCCTTTTAACAAGGCACATGGGATTTTTTCGGTTTAATCTTTATAAGCTTGTAGGGGAATTTTGATGATTTTGTGACAATATCTTCGAAATTCCATACACATTAAATATTTTGTTTGAAAGCTAAAAACTTAAAAATAAACTGTGAATTGCATAATCACTGAAAAGGGAAGTTATAAATTGCTAAATAGAACATTAGTAAAGCAAATCAGAATATGTTGCTAAGCAAGAAAATATAAAAAACATCACCACCCAACCAACTAAATAGAAAAAACTTTGCAGATACACGGTTAAAGTATCATGATCGGATTACTTGAAATATATGAGTAAATTGCGTACATGAAGCTTTATAAAGACCATCAATACAATAGTCTAACTTTCCATAAATTCGAATAAAAAGAAAATAAGTTATCCATGTTATTTCAAACCTGAATTAGATAAGAGGTACAAGATAAAAAAAATTCCATCCAAAACTGGAAGTTTCAAACATGAACCAATATCAAAATTAATTGTTTGTGGTAAATGTATATATAAGTTAAAAACATCAGAACATGAAAGTTTACAATAAACATCAGGAAATCAAAGCTAGTTAACCCTGTTGACAAAGTTATTCCAATGAAAAATTAATTTAACACTGAAAAAACAGACACCAAATAATGTTCAAACATCGATGTAACTGTTATAACTTCATAACCACAGGCGAACAATTAAGGAATAGCGCGAGTGAAAAGATTAGCTACTTTATATCTTTCCAAAAAAAAAAAGCTTAATGCATTTAGAGATCTTGAACTTGTCTCTAAACACCATTATTCTCATTAAACTTCCAAATATTTCAAATAACCCCTTGAACTTGTAAGTTCTGGGAAAAATAGGACTTAGTGACAAGTTCAGGGGCTCTAGATCAATTCAATAAAAAAAGAAAGTTAAAGTTTAATCATAAACTATTAGGATCTTAAGAACAATATATGGAAATCCAAAAGACCAACGGTGGACACTCAAAAAGTGATAAACGTCTATAACATTTAGGGTAAACTTAAAAAAAGTAACATGTGGTTTCACTCATTTTCAAAATGGAGTTTGAGAAATTTTTTTTACAAAAGGGGTATGTGGTTTCAAAAAATTTGCAAAAAGAGGATTTTCAATATTGAATCATGTCATAAAAATGGGTATTTGTGTTCGTTTTTATCTGAATTTTTGCGGGATGACTAGTAAAAATGCAATACACGTCAGTGATAAATTTTGTAATTTTTTGAATAGTGTAACTATTTTTTATGAATTTTTTAAGTTTGTTACCATAATTTAATTAAAAAAATAATTAAACTATTCAAAAAATTACAAAATTTATCACTGACGTGTATTTTATTTTTATTAGTCATTTCGCAAAAATTCAGATAAAAACGAACATAAGTATCCATTTTTATGACATGATTTAATATTGAAAATCCTCTTTTTGCAAATTTTTTGAAACCACGGAACTCCTTTTGTAACAAAAATTTCTCAGACCCCATTTTGAAAATAAGTGAAACCACATGCTACTTTTTTTTTTAGGTTTACCCTAACATTTAACCACAATCACGACAAGAGCAAACCTGAGAGAGTAGGCGAGATGGCCTGGTGAGCAGCTGGCAAGGAGGAACGGCAAGAGGTCTGATTGATGCAAAATGAGGACCGGAAATGAGGCGGTGGAAGTAAAAGCTGAAGCAGGAAACAAGAATCCAAGATTAATTTAATTAGACAAAAATGTAGAAAGAGAATATTTGATTTAATGGTGAAGAGAACTTAACCGATGAGTAGACTTTGAGGTAGAGAGGAAAAGAAATAGCACCAACGGAAGGTTCTCACCCTGTCCCCGACATTGTTCTCCGACTATGCCCAGGGGCGAAAGGGGCCACCATTCTCTTTCTTTCTTCAATCGTTCCGATTGGGCGGTAGTGTAATTGCATAAGTCAGATCTTTTTCTTTTGAGTTTGGAAATAGCTTAATTGCAAGATTCTCGGTCTTGATGATGAACTTTCCGAGTTAGTCAAGCTAAACAAATGAAAGGTTATGAGAAAAGAAAAGAGTACAATACATCGTTGTAAAAAATGAAGCAGCAGAGCAAGTTTTTCTCTTTGCCAAAACCAAATGTTTTTTAGGGTTGAATAGTAACATAGGGCCATGTGCCAACAAAATCAAACCAAATATTCGTACAAAAGTTGACAGAATATTATTTAATTATTTTGACTTTGGTTTTTTCGTTAACTGTTTTTTGGTGTTATAATGTCCATGGTTTCATGGGTTACTTGATATAAGTTGATAGTCATACTTCAATCGAATTTAAAAGATCCTTGTAACTTGTATTAGACATGTTTGTCTTAAGGTAGAAAGAAACGAAGCATGAAGGGAAACATTATGATTCCCTATTAACAGAGAAGCAGAAAGGACAATAAAGGATTACTCTCTTTTGCTAGTTTGGCTAGGCCTTCTCCTAGTTACGTACTTTTCCTAATTTTATTTTGTTCGATGAGACTTGACAACAAATGTATCAAATTTAATAGTAAAACTAAAATAAATAAACTCAAAAAGTACCCGTAACATCTACATTACTGTATAGTATAAATTGTAGACTCACGAGACAGGTCATAATGTAAATTTAATTTCAACTTATATCCATTACTTAAAATATTCATATAGTTTTACATAAAATGAATTGAAACTTAATTACATAAAGTAACTTTATTAACACATCTTCGGAAATGTGGGTTGATGTCTAGTTACCAAAAATTTTAAATTAGATTCCATTAACACATAGCTAAAAAAAGTGAGTAAAATGTATTTTTTTCTGCATTAGATAACTTGAATCTCTGAATAATTATTTTTATTGAAATTTAAAATTTTTTATAGTTAGTTGATATGTTCTATTACAAAATTACATTGATGGAACCAAATAAAAATTTTAGATTGTTCAGGACAAAAAGAAGCAAAAGAATCAAAATGAAACATATATGCATGCAATTTAAGTAGAGCTTATGCCAATATGACATTTGACTTATAACCGAGTCTAATCATTAAATTATTGTATCGAATCACGTGACTAGCTATTTGAATTTAACATATTATTTTTCTTAGCAAATAAGCACTTATACGGAATATATTTAACATATTATTTTTCTTAGCAAATAAGCACTTATATAATATATTGCTCGTCTATTCTCACACATGTATTTAACGATTATATTTCAACTATGTTATATGAGCTGAATATAGCCACTTACTTTATTGGTTATTATTTTTTAAACTCGTAAAGAGTCAAGTTAATGTGTTCCATGACGTTATATGTTTAATTTTTGTGGTTTGATTTTGAATGATATAATTTTCTTTTTCATTTTCAAACAAAAAACTAATATATGACATTTAGAAGGTAATTGATACACTTTTGTTACGAGTTTAAAAGACAATGTGAGTATGTTTCAAAGGACATGAACACTATTAACCTAAATTTTGCAGTCATGTTATCCACTTTTACCTTGTTAGTGTTATAAAGAAATCACTATTTTAATCCTTTTATAATTGAATCAAAATGACGATCAAGATCTAGATATAAATCAAGTGTTAATTTTTTTCGATTCGGTTTCTATTTCCGTTTCCATATATGTATTATCTAAGGTATATATTATTATATGTATTACAAATATCAAAATCAAATATTTTACTCATTCAAAAAAAAAATGATAACATTTTATTTTTTAGTTTTAGCTGCACCATGTTTTCACATGATTTTGTGGATAAATGAAATGACCAGCTGTTGACAAGGTCGGTTACTTCTTGAGACCCTATTACTATCCATGCGAAGTCTATCTAGTAGTAGTCTCTACTTTCTACCTAGTATCTTCTGACCCTTTTCATAAGGATCAACATTTAATTGAATAAACCTTTTTTGCCCTTTTACTTTGTGCCTTTTTACCTTTTTTCGTTTTGTCCTCTAATGCCTTTTCAATCTTCATAAATTATTCATTAACTCATAAAAAAAGCAAATAGCCTAATCATATAAAGTCGAACATATATAGTTACACTATTCACATTAAAATAAACGTTCATTATTGTGCATGCATGCAAGCATATGTTTCCACGCCAAGTCACCAACTTTTACGTATGCAATCATAGGGGATGACCAAAGTCATTCATAGAAAAAGCAAATTGCCTAATTATATAAAAATTGAACATATATAGTTACAATATTCACATTAAAATAAACGTTCAATATGTTTCCACGCCAAGTCACCAACTTTTACGTATGCAATCATAGGGGTGGGTACCAAGATGACCAAAGTCATTCAAGATGTAAAAAGAACCACAATTTTAGACCATGTTATTACACTTCTCCCAAGTTTATATTAAAAATGTTGAATCCATAATAGTTTTTATACTTTGGCTCAAAAACGCCCTTTAACTTTTAAAACGTACATTGTTGTCACTTAAATTTGCAAAATATGTATAATAGAACATGCTAGTTTCAGGTTAGTTTGAATTTCTGAAGATTTCAATTTTCTGATTTTTCTTTCTTTAACCATGAGCTAACACATGACATTTAAGGATAAATTAGTTAATTTTTTTTACAAGTTTAAGGATAACATGACATGTTTTAAAGGTTAGGAGAGTAATAGACTTTTCGAGTCAAAGTTCAAATGGGTCGTAGATGATGACTTTTTTTTTGTACATGCAACCATATGATATGCAATTATATAAAGATGATTGAGTTGTCTAAAAAACGTTTATTCCATGTGTACAACATTGGACCATATTAAGATACTTGTCCCAACTATTTTTACCAATGATTTTGGCAAACAAAAGTCTTTTTGTTTGTTGACAAAACTTTACACAAAACCTTTCCCTGTGTTTATTTATTTATTCAATTTTTATCCTATATAATGCCCTTCCCAAGGTTTGCTATTTTCACTTTGTTGGACAAAGAAACAGCTCTGAATAAAAGCTGAAAACACCCTTTTCTTTTCTGGTCTATCATTTGTCTCTTCCAGTCTTATATAATACAAACTTCATTCCTTGTTGTTGTCTTCTTTTTTCAGAGGCCAGGTTTTAATGATTTCCTTTTATTGATTTTTAATTTCTTTTTATTTGTGTTTTCTTAAGTATCTATCACCATGAAGTGGTATAATATAACCAAAAAAACATTTTTACTTTATAGTAACACTAAAAGCAATAAATAAAAATGCAACCTCAAGTCAAACTAATTATTAGTGTTCAAGTCAATTTTTCTTAAAAATATTTGGTTAGCATTTCGAATTGATTATGTTGGCACATTGGCCCTATTTGACCATGGCACCTTAAATCAAATATCTATTATCTTTATTTCCAAGTTTCCAAAGTATGTTATCCCTAATGAAAATAAAACGTACATATGAACTTAATCAAATCACAAGAAAATATATGCACATGTTTTTGCCGCCATTTGTGTGTAATTGATAAAGGAATGGATTAATACTTATCCTTTATGTGCCCCAAGATTGAACAATGTCTCGGTAAATTTCAGGTTAAGATTGAATCATAATATGCTGGATTTCACTCGATTTCCGCGATTTTTACAACGTCAAAAGATTAATAACGATAATTTACCATATTTTCACATTATGAAAATGCATGAACAAAAAAAATTATGAAATATAATACATATATTTATAAAGGAAAAGGACATGGAAAATAATTGCATAAGTACATCAAATTTATTTATTCTTTAATAAAGGTCTATTATTCAACTTGAATTGGATTTGTCGATCCTATTGACTAGCTTACAGGTGAACATGGTATTTTACATTTTTTTTCTTCAGTTTATCTTAAATTCTCGTTAAATATTAATGTGTTTTTTTAGTAAAATATGTATAGTAAAATTAAGGACCTTCAAATACTTGCTGAACTCCCTCAACTTGACAATGCCCCAACTTTGAAAAGTTTCTACACACCTTCAAAATTTTGATAAAAGTGCGCTCATGAAAAGCCACGTGTCACATTTTTATTGGAGATAGAAAGATAGAAGTTTCACATCTTTGAAAAGTTTAATCAATCAAAAGGTGACATGTAACCTAGAGGAAATTTTCGAGTGCGTTTTTACCAAATTAAAAGGGTTTATATGAACTTTTCTAAATTACGGGCGGTAACTGACATAAAATACCAAGTTTATGGGATTGAGAATGCATTTGGCTATTTAAGTACCTAACAGAGCTTGTACTGGGCATTTCATGAGAAAAAAAGACCGCGAGTACGTACACATTTCTCCAAATGTAATTCTTAGTAATTGAATACACAGATCTTGTCCCTTGAATAAGTAGCCAAATGGACGTGAGTGTCGCATAGTATTGCCCAAGGAGTCTTCAATATTAACGTCTAACTAAATGTCCATTTTAATTTTAAAATTTCGTGAAATCATCCGTCATAAATTGAGTTGGTGTGCTACATCAATTTGTGTCGTTTCATTGACCACTCTCAAGGTACCAGTAGCATTGTGATAAAAAGTTATATATATACTATAAATAATCATCAGATTAAACAATAATAAAATTGCGTTTATGATTTTAAAATATATTATTTTTCATATTAGGCATTGTATTTGATTCTAATCGGTTGATGTAATGACTTTGCAAAATATTTATGCTCCTTTTCAACTTGTAAAAGGTGTAATATATAGGTTGTTGCTTATTTCTTACATGATGAGGGTAGAGAATATATGCGAGTACGACTTTAACAACCAATCAAGCATGTCAAACCTACAATGGTTTGACTTTTTGATTTGTTCTGTGTGTAGACTTGTCATCATTTTACTTTTCAAGATGTGAGTTTTTATCAAACTCTCCCTTATCATATGGTTTAAACGTAATCTAATTTTAAGATTAGATTAACTATGTATTAGCT
>CAOJBI010438732.1:0-10398 GCA_948277035.1 Euphorbia corollata
TTTCTCATTTTTACAATTGTACCCTTCATTATCTTCTCCTCTGTATAAATAAGCATTCACCTGCACAATTGTAATCATTAGAAATTAATAATAACGTTTTTCTTTTCATCAACATATTCTTTCATTTGTTTTTCTTTCATGAATTTTTGGCGTGATATTTAAATCCAATGGTGATAGTAATAAATTAAGGAAAAATTTAAATTATCCTACGAAATCGTTTATTTGTAAATAGTTTATCCGAACAGTAAAGGTACATTTCTATAAGGAAATTCATTGTTAAGAGTTTTACAAACAAACTATGAACTAAAAATTGTTGTTTAATATTTTTTCTATAAAAACCACAAAATAATTTATATTGACTTATAATTAACCTAAATTCTGAAAAAACATTTATTACCAAAACCGATGGATGAAACAGAGATATTCCAATAAATAATTGAGTATAACATTCTTGATTTCGGACAATATATATTATTCCATCGTCATTTTTTTTTAATCGTATCATCTCTAAGAAAAAATGTTCATCCGAAATTCAAACCTAGAAATAAGCATTCAAGCAAATCGCAGTCTCAAAATGTTGTAATTGCGGGAAATTTTGAGAGAGAAGAATTATTTGTCCCGCCAATACTAGTAAAGCACTAGCAGAATTGAAATGAACGAAGTTACAGTAGGAGAGTGTCAAAGCTAGGTATTGAACCCGTCATTGGTGGATAGCATTGTGATACGACGAAATTTAACAGGCCATGCTACTTCCTATTTCGCCAGCTTTGATACCCGCAAAATCCCCTTTGGCTAAATGCTTTTCGTCGTGGGCTTTCTCCATCAAGAATGCATCTTCTCCACAGATAGCCGTGGACCTTTTCTCCCAAATGCACAGCTGCGCCATTCCTCTTGATAGCTTCTCTTTTGTTTTTACACTCAAATATTGTCTCAATTTCCACAACCCTTCCATAATTCGCCATTTGCATTCCCACATCATCAAACTGGGATTCCATTCTAATGTCTATGTTACCACTTCTCTCCTTAATTGCTACATAGCCACTTGCTTTCTTGATGCGTGTCTCCTGTTCGATGAAATGCCTGAACGAAATGTTGTTACATGGAATACAATGATTACAGGGTATTCAAAAGCAGGGAATGTTAACAAAGCTCGCGCAGTTTTTGAGGAAATGCCAATGAGGAACGTTCCTTCCTGGTCTGCCATGATTGCTACCTACATTAACGATAGGAATTGGGAGGAAGGGTTCTGTTTGTTTCGAAAAATGATGGTGAATGGGGAGCTGAAGGCTGACCAAGTGACAATAGGCACTGTTTTAACAGGTTGCTCGCAAATTGGTACTTGTGGATTGCTTGCTGGGAAATCGGTTCATGGGTATTCAGTGAAGAACGGATGGGAGCTCAAGGCGAAAATTGGCACAATTCTAGTTGACATGTATGCGAAATGCGGGTACTTGAAGAATGCGTGGCGGGTTTTTTATCTGATGGGAGAAAAGAATGTGATGACTTGGACTGCTTTAATTTGTGGGATGGCTCAACATGGCTTTAGTGAAGAAACATTAAGATTGTTTAAGATGATGCAAGAGGCTAATGTAAGACCTAATGAGTTTACATTCACTGGAGTTCTTAATGCTTGTGCTCATTCAGGGTTACTTAATGAAGGCCGTAAGTATTTCGGGATGATAAAAGAGTATGATTTGGAACACAAGATTCAACATTATGGATGCATCATTCATCTGTTATGTAAATCAGGGTTGTTAGAAGAAGCTTATGAGGTGATTGAAGCAAAAAACTTTGAGAAGGATGTTGTTATTTGGGGCTCGTTTTTGTCGGCTTGTAAGGAGCACAAGCAGTTTGGCATCGCTGAAAGAGTGATAGAAAAGGTGTTAAGATTACTAAAACCAGAGAACAATGGAGGAGTATACACTCTCATATCCGATTTGTATGCTTCAAATGGAAAATGGGATGATGCAGAAAGGGTGAGGAAATTAATGTTTAACCAAAATGTCAGAAAATCCAGAGGCTCTAGCTTTATCAGCAATGGCTTATAGAATACCTCAGTTCATCTGTTCTTGGGTAACTAGTGAAGGATGAAAACTAGTTCACTGAAGAATAATCACCTTCCTACTGGTTAAGCATATCTCTCATTGGATCATAAATGCATATTCGTATCAGTCGATAGCTTTGGTACTACAAAATTCTCACTCTTCTTTGTTCAACAAAACATAACAAGATGAACTTATTCCCCTATATGAGGGGTTTATTAAAACCTTTTGTTGAACAGTTCTATGATATGTTAATGTTTGATGTTGATAATTGTTGTTTTGAAAACTTATGCTAAACCTCAATAATTTTGGCATGTTTCTTACAGAATGTGCATTGTGTACCTGCAAGATATAATAAGGTTAGAGGGGCTAGCCGTGTGACCGGCGTAGCCACCCGCTTAAGGCCTCAAGGAGTCCTAATTAGATTAGGAATATGAATTATAGTAGGATAAAGATCGTATTTATCCGGATTTCACATTATCAATTTGTTAGAATTGAGTTTTATCCCAAATGAAATGATTTTCTTGCTTGTATAGAAATTCTCGGAATCTTATTCTAGGAATTATTTTCCAAGTTATCATGCAGTTATTTTATTTTCTAATCTTAATTTTAAAATAAGGAATATAAAACTCTGAGTTTACATTGTGCAAAATATTGAGAAACAAACATTGTTGAATATGACCTCTACAGGTGCCTTGGTAAACAGAACGACACTAAAAACATATAACAGCACCAAAATACTAATTTATGAATGAAGATGATATTAAAGGGGAAATTATAGCAAAGACCGGGTCTTAAGGACCCTCCTCTCGCATGAATGATAAGTGTTCTAAAAACTACTTTACTCTATTACTTTATTATATTTTAATAGTTTTTTTAGACACTTGTCATTTATGCGTAAGAAGGGTCCTCAAGACCCGGTCCTTATTATAATTTCCCGATATTAAAGACAGTTCGTATACAAATTAAGCCAATGGGGCACATGGTGAATTAAATGAATGACTACCTTAAAGCAGAGTATACAATCATTCAATGAGATTTTGCAGTATTCCCTTCTTGAATGTATGCAGGTTGGACGAAACTAGGAGAGCCAAGAGGCGAAAGCAAAGGAATAGGATCTTTACTATGATAAAATGAGTTAATAGAAGACTGTGTTGTTGATGATGAAGCTGATGGTGTTGATGTTAATGAAGTGATGCTGCATCCAATTGGTTGAGGGCCAAACTGCTGGCTTCCAAGAATGACATTTGGCTTAATCTGCAAACGAACTGGCGCTTGCCTTTGCAGCCGACTTAACGGCTTTCTGAACTCAAAATCATCTTTATGAATACAAGTTCGGAAACCCGGGAAATCATTGCCAGCATCCTCCATACTGTATGTAGAGCCTCTCTTTAAATCTCTTAGAAATCCTGATTATAAATGTTGCTTAGAGTTAGATTTTATTTTCTTGGATTTTTAGTGAAACTTGGCGTATGACTACAAACAAGGAATCATAAAAGCATTAGGCAGAATATCTTTCCTGCAATCAGTCTCAGGTCCAATACAAGAATGACACGTTTAGGATAGACAGTGAAGTCAGAATTAGATTATAGTTACTGTTTTAAGCAATAGAATAATAGACAAGTTTTGAGAGTCATGTGATGGGATGAGATTGCCTCAGTTGCTGTCTGTGGAAGAAACTTGAATTCCTTATCATCCTCCATGTGAGGGAGGAATCAGTGCGCACTTTTAAAAGCTCAATGTTTTCAGTGACAGTAACCCACAATTCACATGACACTTTTATTTATTTCCCTATGCATCAAGATCGCTTATTAAATATGTTCTTCCGCAGTTTATTTTATTCAAGAAAATGGACATGATTTTCCCATGATTTGTATACCATTAACACCCAAGTGTCTTCCATGAATTTTGATCTCATGTCTTGTAACATTATCTCATTATCTCTTTATCGTTATAGAGAAATTATAGTAAGGACCGGGTCTTGAGGACTCTCTTCCCGCATGAATGACAAGTGTGTAAAAAAATACTTTATCATATTACTTTGTTTTATTTTAATAATTTTCTGGGACACTTGTCATTCAAAATCTGGTCCTTATTATAATTTCTCATCTTTATATGCCTGAGATTACATAGACCAACAACACTGGATTCTCTACATTATTTTAAGATTCTTGACAGTTGACCAGTCAAATGTATATATTTTTTAAACAACTTGTTAGGTTTTCCTTTCTTTGCGAGATTCATGCCTACAGAATCTGAAATTGTTGAAAGACATGAGCTCGTAAATCAAAGGAAATTATCAAATTACTTTACTATTCCCCAGGTAATAACCTAACAGTAAAAGATATAATATATCTTGAATCTTAATATTAGAAGGGAACAAAATTAGAATCTTGCTTCTGGGTGAGTAAATTTTATAGGAAACTAGAGAACTACCACGTTAATTAAATGGCTTACCCAATGCACATGGTTGCAGAAAAACTATGAAAACTAATGGTCAAATCTTGTGGGCTAGTACAGGACAGGAACTTAATATACAGAAAACAAACGACCCAGTTCTTTAAAAGTAGGTTAAAAAGCTGGCTTTGATTGAGGCAAACTTATCTTGTTGTTTCAGTGATAAGATGCTCTACATATTAAAATGTTCCCCAACCACTTGGATTTTTTTTTGCTTTTCAGTACGCCAATGGAACCCAAAGAGGCAGAAAGTGTGGCCTTCTCTTTCATTTGATTAACTTGTTACAGTCAGTGAAATATTGTACATTCTCCTTACAGCTAAAGCAAAATTGCTAATGTGCCAGCACTAGCTCAACTGGCTTTGATGGTGTGTGATCAGTAACCAACCACAAAGCCAAGTATTATGGGTAATCATATATTTTGGATACTTTTAAGAATGGGGTTTCACATGAATCCAAAAATGACCACTTGAGGTGCCATCACTTCAAAAATAGTGATGAGTGCCACGTGGCTGTGCTCCCTGCTAAAGTAGAGGAGTTCATATATGACTAGATGCTTGGGGGTGGATTTTGGACTTTTTCAATACAATTTTCGCCATGTGTACCAATGGAATCCAAAATGGCACACATGTTGAATTTTTTTTAGTATTCAAAATATACGATGTATAATTTTCATCCCATTAGACTATACTGTTACAGCAGCAAATAATGAAATGTGCCAGGTCATCTGCTGGTGACGATCATATTCAACAAATTGAACGCATTGTTTCCAAATTCATCTGTTGTGTTGTGTATACCAGATTTGTTGCATTGTATGCTTTTTAAGTTTCCACGCCCTTTTTTAAGTGAAATTTCGGTCAAAAAAGGAGATTCCAATCACTTTCAATTGGATCTCATTGGACTAATCCAGTGGAGAACTTAGTGGCACATTATATCGCATCATCCTTTGAATTGCATGCCCTGTTCCCATACAAGTCTACTTCCAATTTCAACTTAAATAAACAAGAATACACAAATAACAGTTTACCTTAATTAGCGCCATAATTGAAGTATAACACATCAAAACATGCAAGTATTCGAGAACTTTTGGTGAACTCTGGAATTTGGTCATCAATCCATGGGACTATAAAATTCTGGTTAAGTTGACAGCAATAAATGTACTCACATTTAACCCACCTAAGCAATGAGTTTCTTTTGTTGGTTTGAGTCGGTGGAAGTAATGTATGGACTTTATTCAAAATTTTGTAAACAGAAAATTGATAGCAGCACATGGTTGGCCAGACAATACAAGTCTCAATCAAGCACTGGCTAGCTGTTAAAAACCTGGCATGGAATTTGAGGAGCAATTTTACCAAGTCATTATAAACAACCTAACTAACAAATTAGCCGCCACCAAACATCTCTTTTGACCAATTATATTAAGTTTGGTAACCTCCTCTATCTATCCATATTATTATATCATTCAATTCCACCATTTCTATTTTGACCTTCTTTCTCAGTCCAATCAATTATTCATATTGTTTAGTGGGCAACCATCCAAAACTGGAGTCAAATTGCATCCTTGTAGTATTCTAATTATCTAATAAACTATTCAAGCATCAGTCCCTTCTTTTACAAACTAACCCATATCATCGATCAATTTTATAATACCAAATTGGAGATTTAGATTGAAACAGAAAGCAGAGATTTCATTATATACAAAAACAAAAGGTAACATTTTCCCCATGGCTCCAACAATTGATTGGACCCATTTCTAACAACTCAAACTTGATCGAGAGAAGGATAGAATTTACAAGCAACTCTACTCTTCCTATGGATGATATTTTTCCTACCCTTTTTAAGATTTCGTAGTGGCTGATGATGGATATTAAATTACAAGTTAGGCAAGGCTAAGTGTGTTCAAGAATAGGACTTGACCAATCCAAAATTAACAAAAGATCTTGACTTGAAGAGACCACCAAAGAGGAACCTGGTTGGAGACTCTTGGGATGCTGGTTTCGATTCTTGCAAACTCCCTTTCACCTTAAGTATTGTCTGGCCAATTACTTGCCTGATTGAATCAATGGTTTTACTATCAACTGGATAGCCCGATGCATCTTCAACATAAAATGTATTAACCGCTTTCCCATCTCTAGTTGTCACCTCTGCCCTTGTAACTGTAAGGCTATTTTCTCGGAAGATTCGTGTAATTTCAGATAGTAGCCCGACTCTGTCCGTAGTGCATAGCTCTAGCTTCAAGCCCTAAAACCAGAAAATTAAGAATCTAAATATGGGACAAACACTAAAACAAAACAGCATCTAATAAACAAACACAATCCAGCAAGTTTTTAACTATATTTAAACAAAACATTTAAATGCATACAAACAAAGATTTAAAAACAACAATAATAAACTTGCCTCAGATACTCTTCTCTCAATAGCTGCTTCAAGACATTGTATCACTCTCTGTCTTTCTGCATCTGATTTCACAGGAGATCCATCTATGTGTCTGATATAGTATTCCTACGAAGTCGAGATGTTCAAAACTTCAAACATTTAATATACACATTAAGTCATTATTAATGTAGAATGATGAAGCACCTGATAAGCTTCTGGCCCCTCTGCATCAATGTTAGCATGGAAAACAACATACTCCATGTCAGTCAAAGTACACACCGTATCAAAGAGCAGTTTTGGCCTATCTTTACTTCTAATAGTGACCACCGAGTAATCCTTGTCATACCAATTGTCAACACTCACATTAGGCCTTTGCTTCTCATCCGCCATGTCGTCCTCATCATCATCTCCTCTTTCGTAATCCCTATCAGCAAACATCATTTGGTGAAGCCTTCTTTCTGTATGAGTCAACCCATGAGCCACAACAGTCTTTGCAGCCCTAGAGTTGTTACTGCCCTTAAGTACATTACAGAGAAGTTGTTTAATCAGCGAAAGGCGTTCTGGGTCGGTAATTGCAGAGCCAGTTTGGTCATCTTTTACTTGCATCACAGCTGCCGCTCGTGTATTATGTGTCCAAACCTCTGCACTAACCACATTGCATTTTAAGTCAGTGAGCACAGCACTCACTTCCGATAGCAAACCAGGTCTGTCACTTCCAGTTAGCTCAATTGCTGTGTGATCCATTGATGGTATTACCCCAACTGATCTCATCGAAGATGTAAAGGACGATTCTGGACCCAAAGACTGATTGATACAATAAAGCATTACATCCGTTATTAACATAAATAGCAAAGCAACTAAAGGTAAAAAGGCAGGCAGCACCAATATACAACTCAGCACTCACCTTTCGAATATAATCTAGAACAGCTTCATCGGTAATCTTGTTTCCCTCTTGATCCCTAACATTAAACACTGATGAAGGCATGGAAAGTAAAAGATCAGCGGTACACTTCAAAGCTTAAAGGAAGACAACAAGAAAATCATACCATCCATGAACCAGCCCCCATCAGAAGATATGTACGCTTTTGTTATAATTAGATTGAGATCAGTAAGAACTTGTACAACATCAAGAAGTATTCCATGTTTGTTTGCGCTGTCTACCCTTATAACAGTAGCATTCTTGCAGGATTCGTTATCAATCACAACCCTGCCAAAGAGTGGGACATTAGCAAATTTGCTTTAAATTTAAGGTAAATTTGAATGGAATCAAAGAAATAGGAAACCTGGGAGGATTTAATCTCCGGAACAGTTTCTCATACTCATCATCCATATCATTAGAAAAACTCATATTTGACATCTGTAGAAATAAAACCAGATGAAAAAGGTATGAAACAAAAACAGCCAATGAAAACATAAAGGAATACCATGAAAAAGAGAGAGGAAAGAGATTAACAAAGGAAGAAATCCTTCTTTTTATATTGAAAAAGAAAATAAATAATCATACCCACAAAGCCATTGATAGACGAGCTAAAGCAGGCAGAGAGAGATTGCGTGGGAAATACAAGCACAAATTCCAGAGCAAAGAGGAAATAAAAAGTACTCTATCAAAAGCAGAGACACTGCATAACTAACCAACCCAACACAACATTAATCCCATCATTGGCCGCAACAAATCAATAAAACCCCAAAACGAAATCACTGCCAACCAAAAGAAGAAACAAACCCCCATTTTCCAAAACAGAGCGCGACAATCTATAACGGAAAATATCAACACATACCCACATCAATGTTAATCTCCAAAGCCTGACTTCTCTTGGTGAGCTCAATAAAGAAGAAGCTTATATAGTATCTACACTACACATATATATAAACAAGAAACAAAAAGGAAACAAGTATCCCCACCCCACAGAGATCCCACCACTCTTTAGTTAAAAATATATTATAATTAAAACCCGATATTTACCATAAAATTTGAATTAAAACCATTAAAATAGGATCAAATTTTATGCATTTCAAAACAAAGAAAAAATCAGATACCATACTCCAAAAAACCTGCAACTTAATTAAAACAAATACCCAAATTCCTCTACTTTTCTCTCTCTGTGCATTTCTCCCTGTAATGGCACGCTCTGTATTCCACTTGTGTGTTGCTGTAAATATCAGTATTTTTTAAGACTGTACTTAAAAAAGGGGGAGTGTCAGGTAAAAAACGAGGGAGAGAGGGAGGGAACCCTGTGGGTGTGCGTTAACTACTGTCTGTGCACTTTAGTGATTACAAGGATGGTGGTGCTAAAATAGGCCGCTAAAGAGTAGGGGTGGAAATTATATAGCCACGTGCTTGTGAATTGAAAAGGTAACTAGGTAATAAATCGATCAAATTACGTGTATGGTCCTGAATTTGTTTAAAATCGGTATTTGTTATGGTTTAAAGTGGGGTTAATACATTATCATTATTAAGGTTTCGTGAAAAAGTTAAAAATATCTCCTAGATTTTGAATTTTTTTTTCCCCGTTAGTTAATTGGGAACCCCATTTTGATCGGGGATTTTCCGAATTCTCCACTAAAATAAATAAATGCAAAAAATTTAAAATTTTATAAAATAAAATTATTCTGTATCAATATTTAAAACAAATGAAACTAATTTTTTATTTTAAAAATACTAGAATGAATAAAAAGTTTAATATACAACGTAAGAAACTTAAGAAAATAAATTTTAAATGGTATATCAGAAAATATATTGTTTAACAATTAAAGTAAAACATAAAATAAAATAGAATTTTGACTTGTATAAAAAAATATTTAGATTCGTAAAGTTGAAATATTCAATTAACATTCATATATATAGTTTCATATTCCATACGATTATAAATATTTTTATAAAATAAGTTACATTACCAAATAATTACTATAAAATATAACAAATAATTTGATTTTTTTAGTATTATTAGGGGATTCCCTATTAAGATTTATCGGTGTCAGGAATTTATCGAGTTGTGGAATGTTATCCCCAACTTCATCCCATTAAAGATTTGGGGTTAAAAAATATTCATCCTCGTCCTCATAGAGGCGGATCCCCATCGGGTTCGGGGACTCCCGCCCGACTTTCAACCCTAATATTTGTCATCTTGAATATTTAAATATGTCAAGTATTTTCATGAATTTATTTAAAATGTACCAGTTTGCTCCCCTCATTGTCACGTTATCAGTTTTTGATATGTTTGATTTTTCAAAAATATCGTTTTTCTGATTTTTTTTCATCTCCAATCAGAAGTTGATACATGGCATTGAGGAGGATAAACGATGCATTTAAAATAAGTTTAAAAGAATATTTGACACGTTTAAAATCCCAGGTTAACAAATGTTCATTTTAAAATTGAAGGATAATGAATAAATTAAACCTAATAAATTTTTTCCAACTATCGTGGAGATGGACCATTTTTCTAATAGAGGTTTGATTAAGTTATGTTATCCCGACGAACTTATCTATACCTAACTAAATTAAACATACTTGAATTAGTTTTGTT
>CAOJBI010438788.1:0-12246 GCA_948277035.1 Euphorbia corollata
AGCAAATTCCTTTCCTTTGAATAACATCTTGAGTCGAGATGTAGCCACTCCATGCTTTCCAACAAATGAGAGAGTGAGAAGGAGCAATTAAGGGGCTCCAAATTTTCGAAGCAACAGGGACTGGATCATGTCGGTTTTGCAGCCAATTGTAAAACAATTTGACAGAAAAAAATCCATTACTTGCGGGTTTCCAAATACAAACATCATCGAGCTCTTCAATCGGAGAAATAAGGTGGATTTGGTCGATAATGTGTTGAGGAATAGAAGTGGGCAGACCTGACCATCGCCCATCCACAAGAAAATCACGCACCTTGGTTTGATGAAGAAAACGCTCAGGTTTACTAAGATGCAGCTGATCGGCCAAGCAAGGTTGAATCCAGCAACCATTCCAGAAGTTCAAAGAAGAAAAAGGTCCCAGAAACCATTTCGAATGAGCACGAAGAAGGTTGTAAACATGTCTCAATGAATTCCAAATACTGGAATTACGAATCCAGTCCAACAATCATGTTATGAAGTCACTTTGCATGTTCATAAAATATATTGAAGAAGTAAATGAAATGACAATAATTTTTAGTATCATTTTTTAATTCTAAAAATTTGTTTAAAAGTCACTTTGCATATGATAAATGCTTGAGTATTAATTTTTAAATTTCAATTTCAAAAGTCCGACAAAATTATTAAAAAGCTGTAAATAAAATCCTATGATCAATAACTTAACCAAAATAGAATCGAGCCATATTAGAATTCTACTTTTCCTAATTAGTTTAATTAAAAAAATTATTGGTTCAAAATCTAATTAACTAACAAGTTATAATGGTTAAATAACCTTTCAAAACAATTAAAAATCCAAATTAATTGACGATACATAAAGTGAATTGACGAAAGTAAAATAAATATTGAAAAAGAAAATGAAGTAAAAAACAATGAGTTAACGTAAAAGAAGTGGACATTTAACCTAAACAAAAAAATACGCTTTCAGAAACGGTCCCGGTCCCTTGGCAATGGTGTATTTGTTGAAAGTCTCGGTAACAATCATTTTCTTTATTTTACAGAATTTAAAATATTTTTCTTATTTATTTCATTTTTCGTATTAAATTTTATATAATGACAATAATTCTTTCATTATTTATGTTAATTTATTTGTATCATTTTTATTCTTCACGATCGAAATAATAAAATAATTAAGATAAATACAAAATAATAATATATATTAGGATAATTAAATCATATACCTTAAAATGTTAGATTTTTTTATTTTTATGATTAAGTGATAATAATTTGATTATTTCATTAGATTATATTATTGATTTTTTGTATGTTAGACTTTTCAAACTCCTTATAAACTACATTCTCTTTCCTATTTTAATTTTCGTAACTTTAAACGTCCATATCTCACAAACCGTTAATTTTTTCGAATTGACGCTTTGAAATATTTTACTCATTTTAATTTTATTTTTAAAATAACATACACTTTGAATTTTTCATAAAAAAATGAATCGCAATCTTATACACTGTGTAATTGTTGTATAATACCGTTTTTTATTGTTTTTCATGAAAGAGTTATACATGGTATAAGATTTGTATAATGTATTTATATAGTTATTTTCTCCTTTATGTTTACTAAAGTATTGAATATCCTATAAAACTCATGACATGGAAACAATAAATCTGTCTTATACTATTATTATACACTGTATAAGACAAGTTTATGGTCTTTATGCCATGATTTTTGTGGGATATTCAGTAGTAAACGTAAAAGAGAAAAAGATTATATATATACATTATACAACTCTTATATCATGTATAACATCTTCATGAAAAATAATAAAAAACAGCATTATACAACAATTATACAGTGTATAAGATTACGATACCTTATTTATTTTTTCGAAAAAAATCAAAGTGTATGTCATTTCAAAAATAAAATTAAGACGAAAAAAATATTTCAAAGCATCGATTCGAAAAAATCAACGGTTTGTGAGATATGGACATTTGAAGTTACGAAAATCAAATTAAATAGGAAAGAGAATGTAGTTAGAAGGGGACTGAAAAGTCAACATTAAAAAATGGTAAAAGCAAAATTTGAATTAATAATATTGTAATAGCAAGAAAAGTTTGTTATTTAGGGATTTACAAAATTTATGAATTGTAATACAAAAAATCTAACAAATCAAGTGGTAAAAAGAAAAAAAAAACCCTATATAGTAATATGACAAACATTCCCCAAAACGAGATTCTCCATATTTGGAAAACCCTATTTATGTGATATATCATACGAGGAATGGTTTGACTTAACCACTTCTCACGTTCATTCTTTATTTTGAAGTATTTTTCAAAATAAGGAAATGTTGGACTTGCCTTAATTAGAAGGCAAGTCTATTCGTTTGCTTGGACATGAATTTATTGATTTCTCATTAAATCGTCATGTCAAAAAGATATCAGAGTTTCAAATTAAAATTTAACACCATTGTTTTTTTTTGCTCTCGAAATTAAAAAACTTTAAACCAATTAATAGCCCTCGTCTTCTTCTTCCTCGATACAGTTTTTCATTTGTTGCTTATGGTCTTCTATGATTAAAGCAAATTTAACCATTCCTCAATACAGTTTTTCATTTGTTGCTTATGGTCTTCTATGATTAAAGCAAATTTAACCATTCCTTTTAATGGAGAAATTGGTAAAATGAAAAATGAATATAAGAAATATGACAATCCGATCATCTCATGTGATATCTTCTAAAATGGAGATTCTCTGTATACAAAGATCCCCATTTTAAAGAATTAATACAATATTTTTACTTTTTATTTTTAGTTTGTCGTTAATATTCATGTTTAGATATTGGTATGATAATAATAAAATATTATCATTTTAAGAGAATTTTATTTGAATTATTGAGATATAAGATACATATAGAAATAAAACACTATAAATCTTGCATTATAGAGTTTAGAGAATGAAAAATGAATGAAGGAAATAAATTTACTCGCTGCCCCACCGTCCTCTTGGCTTAATAAATGTAAATCACCAACTCCACCATAACTTACACTGCTGTGGTATGAGTCCTCAATTTGCAAGCTAAAATTTTGGAAAAATAAAATAGTAACGTGATCATTCTCCTGTTTATTACTCTCTCAGTTTATTTTATTAGTCCTTTTGGCATTATATTGATTTTTTATTTAAGTCTTGTAGTTTTCAATTTCGATTTGGTTCTATTAAATTCAGTCAAAATCTATTTAATTTAATTCAGTCAAGTTTAATTCAGTTTATATCCATTAATTTTAATTTTAATAATAATTATTCTAATTATTACTTTAACAAAATTAATGGTAATAATAATATTCAATAACAATAAAATCAAAAACATTGATATGAAAAAATAATTATTAAACAATGTAATTAATCATAATAAAAATAATTTATAAACAATTGTTATCGTTATTAAGATAATAATATTATTAATGTCACTGTATATAATAATATTTTTTATCATAATCATATGTAATATGAGATAATAACACGATAATATTTATTAATCAAAAAATTATTGTTGTTATTTTTATAATCAAATAATAAACGATAATGATAATTAACTACTATTTATTTAATTGTAATTGTAACAACAGTTATTATTTGAATAAAAAAATTATAATTAAATGATTTCACATATTATAATAAATTTGTTACTATTTTTTTTTTTTGATATGTTAGTAAAATTGTTTTGGTCATCATTAATATTATTATCATTATATATATATATATAGTTATTAATATAACTATTTTATGTATTAATAAGTATATATTATATTATATATATTAGAATTATTTATTTATATTTGTATAATTATAGCTAATATGTTGTTACACCTAGTCGTGCACTTAATTTTACTATTCATAATTATTTATTATTATCTATTGTACTAAATAATTAACATCAGTACTGTTTTTAATGATTAATACTATTTATTTATTATATTTTAATATTTATTTTTTACTATTAATTTAGTAATTGATGTATTATCGAGTTCAATTCAGTTCAGTTAATTTCAAGTCAGGGATGGAGGGAGCGTGCCCCACCGGCTGCGGAAGAACCCTCCCACCCCCATATGTTCGCCGGCGGCTTGGTGGTAAAGTGCCCCACCAAGCCGCCATCCATGGCTGCTGCAAAATTGCAGCAGCCTAGTCCCTTAATATTTTGAAGATGAATCATTTCCGTCTTGAAGTGGTTCTTGAGCAATTGGGTCATCCAAAGAGACATGGGTAATTTGAAGACTTGAACGAAATCGGGGAGAGGTTAATCGAAAATAAGAGTTCAAATTTCTAGGTTTAGATTCACTAGAAGAAGAAAAAGAATTGCACAGAGTATGATAGATAGATGAAGGAGAAGAGCAGAGATTGAAAGTCATTTAAGTGTTTATAGTTGTAATTATCGGGAGAGAAAACAAAGAAGAAAATGGAGAGGGACACCTTATCACATAAAGAGAGATATTTTAATTTTGAGCAGAAGCTCACTAAACCGAAACAAACGGGATGAGAGTCCTAGCTCTTGGCCAAATGCAAAACCTTCAATTTTTCAAAATTGTAAGTGTAATTTATTAATTATTACAATATGGTAAAATATAAGGTTGTTAAAAAATTTAAAATTTACCTATGGTTTAAAAAGATTTAGAGATAATTTTTGCTCATAAATTATCCAATTTAAATAATTCTTAAACTATTTGGAAAAGATGATATGTATTTTGATTATATTTTTTTGATTTGGAACCAGAAAACTTGTAAAGGTGTTACTAAATATCGTCTAGGAAATACCGAACATGTCACTGGTCAGACGTTTAGAAATATTGTCAAGCCAATGGCGTGAATGGTAAAAAATTATTGTGAATATGCAGCAACTAAAGATTAACCAACTGTAATAGATCAAATTAGGTATTCTTATGATTCTACAAAATGCTGATAAGGCCAAACCGACTTTCAACACGAACCCGAATCGAATTTTTCGTAAACAATTGTGCCCCACCGAGATTACAATCATGCCTCCGCCACTGGTTCAAGTTTATTAAATTAAGTTAAGTTCAGACCCATCAAGCTTAGTTCAATTATATTTAGTTCAGTTCAGGTTTCAGAAATTGAAAATAATAGATGGTTATCAAGTTAAATTATAAATATATTTTTCAACGTTTTTACTCTATTTTATCATTATATTAACCAAGAAAGATTATATGTTGATGAAATTATGAATTGTTAATCATGAAATAATTTTTAATATAAAAATTTAAAGAATAAATCATTAATTTTAATAATATAATTAATTTTAATGATTTTTTTAATCGACTAATAAAAATAGATAGATGAATTAATTAGTATCTGAACTTTCTTATAAAACAAACACATTCTTTAAAAAATCATCTCATCGAGACCAACATATTTATAGGAACTCGTTATTCATTATCAAATTAGATATAACCCTTATTTAGACTAAGATATTCTTATTATTCAAGTTATATAATAGGTCGAATCAATTTTTGGTGTAGCTCGAGCTCAAAATCATTAATGGAAGTTAATAAGATATTGGTACCCAATTCATAAAGTATATTTTTAGTTTCATACGAAAAATATACGAATGCTACATACGTTGCACGAATAAAATGGAATTGTGTATTATCCCCTTTAAACCTTTTATTTTATTTCCTACATCTTATTGCATTACTAACAATTATAAAATAAAAAGTTTTGAAACACTCATGGAATACAGTAGTTTGTAAAAATATACAACTAGTATAAAATAAGTGGAAATTGTGACACATTAGTTATGGGCATAAGCACTCTTTGAGTTGAAGAAAATTAGTATGTGATCAAATTATCAAATAGTGTTTGAGCTCA
This sequence comes from Euphorbia corollata, assembly GCA_948277035.1. NCBI lineage: Eukaryota > Viridiplantae > Streptophyta > Magnoliopsida > Malpighiales > Euphorbiaceae > Euphorbia > Euphorbia corollata. The sequence goes on from CAOJBI010438788.1 coordinate 5,875, forward strand.
CTTACAAGATAATTCAGTTAATTAAGTACATCGAATAAATGAAAGTAGATTCATGTTCAATTTTCAAAAAACACGGAAGAACTTAAAAATTATTCTAGATAATTATTTTTATAAATAAAAAGATTGTGAGATTTACATTTTCTAAAGAGGTTTAGTTCCTTAATTTGTAATCTCAATTTTTGAAATTGTACGAGTAAAATTGAAAAAGCGATTGAAATTTTGTTACTCATATACCACATAAGCAAAAATGATCAAATGAACAAAAATAAAAAAGTCCTTTTGTCTAAATTTAATACAATCGAAAATAGATTCATAGTTTGGAAAAGAAATATGTAGTTGAGAATTGACGAAATTGAAAATAAAATAGGCGTTGGGTTGGAAAAAAAATCTCATGTCCCCCACCATGTTCCTAACCATGTCCCCTCCATTTAGGAGCTGCCATGTACCCCCCATCATATCCCCAATATTAATAAAAAATGACACGTGACAGCTCCTGAGTGGAGGGGACATGGTTGGGGACATGGTGGGGGACATAGGATTTTTTTCCGGTTGGTTGGTGGAGGTGCCTGTGGCTGTGACGTCTCTCCACACCACATTTTGACGGTTACAACTGACTACGTTTAGTTCACAGGCCCAGGAAAGGAACAAATCACCGAACCAAGGGCACTTTCGGTATTTCATTACTTTATCGGATTACTAACTTTTATTTTCTTCTATATTTGAACCTAAGAATTTAAAGAAAAAAAGCGCAGAGCAAAACTTGATAAATTTGCAGTTTTTCATTCCTTGTTTTGCCTCTTCTCTTTTCCTTCATCGCTCACTGAGTTTCTTCCGCTGTATCTGAGGAGGTGCTGGAGCTAATCTTCTCACCTCTTCGGTAAAATCCTATCTGTTTGTGACTGATCAAAAGCCTGAATCAATGGCGTCCGAGAATTTCAATGACAAAAACGCTGTTTTCAGAAAGCTCAAAGCCAAGTCCGAAAATAAGGTTTTGTGTTTTTTGCGTTTCTGAGTTTATCGTTTCTTTAATATTGTAGATCTAATTCGGATCTGGCTGTTCTGTGCTCGGATCTTTACTTTCTATGTTTTATGTAGATGTGCTTTGATTGTAATGCAAAGAATCCGACATGGGCATCCGTGACTTATGGGATTTTCCTGTGTATTGATTGCTCCGCGGTTCATCGCAGCCTCGGCGTGCACATTAGCTTCGTCAGGTAACGCTGTTCATTCTTAATAAATTATAATTTGGTTTTAAACATTTTCTGATTTGAGATTCTGTGGATGAAGCCATTTTCCGCATACGTTATTTGGTTGAAGTTTCAATTTTTTTACTTGCTTAATTTCGTGTAGTGTTTTATTATGTGTGGGAAAGGGTTATGATTTGCACTGGATTGGGAATCATAACTAAAGTAATTATTTTGAGGTATCTCTGAAAGGAGATCCAGGGCCAGGTAGAGTTGTAGGCTTTCTCTGGCCTTAGGTCCAATCCCTTTGTTATTATTTTGTCAGTCTCTGGTTTCGAAATACCTAATGCATGAACTGAAATAGAAATGGAGACTGTGAAACACCGGAAATAACATTTCCAGAAATAACATCAGTTTAGGTTTCCGAAACTGAAACGAAATGTGAGAAGTTAGTCCTAGTAGTTTTCGTGCATCTGAGGATTTAAATATCACCCAATCTACGATGTTGCTGGATGTTCATTTTTTATGGGTGATTTTGATTTTATTTACGGTATCCTTTTATAGATCTCAATACGACATCTCAGAATTAACTAATTTTCTTAGTTGATTTTTTTGTATCACATGCTATTGTTAATCTCTCTTGGAAGTTGCAAGCCTACCTTTTCGATTGAGTGTTTTGCTTTTGCTTTTGCGCACCTACATTGAGTTAAGGGTCATGATTGAATTCACGATCATAAATTATGGTATCAACAAAAACAAAGGAAATGCTTTGCCTATAAATGAACTTCCCTGTTGTTTTTCTTTAAAACTTGCATTTTCATCCCACCTTCTGTTACTAACAAGATCTTATTTGGTTTCCCTATCTTTGGCTACTTAGATATCACAGCAGTCCTTTCTTATTCAACTCGCAAGCTCTTTAATCAATTACATGAGGCATACCTTACGGAAGATGTTTTTATCTGTGTGAGACATTTCTCCAGTTCTTCTTACCTTATCTCTTCCAACATGTTGCTTTGTGGGTTCGAACCTTACTGTCTTCCCTATCCACCACTGTTCTTTACCTCTATTGTATTCATGTATACCAAATACGTAATTTCACTCTCCACTTCGTATATTATTATTTTTATATTCTCTAAAAAAAATATGATACTAATCAATACAGCTTTTCTATGAACTCCCGTTGTGTTTTTTTCATGTCTGTCTCAAGACCATAATTGTGTGTTCTCGGTAGGCAAGCTGGTCGTTATTTATAGTTGTCCTGCCCAAGGGCCATTTTTAAGTTCAAAGTTCAAACTTTCTTCCCTTCAAAATTTCACATACTCTTTATGCCGATACTATACCTTAACAGAGCTATCATTTTATTTTCTGAAAAGCCATGATAGTACGATATATACCACAATGCAGAATATACGTAGTTTGGTTACATTGATGTCTATGAAAGTTGTCATTGCATTGGGTCCAGAACCATATTATTGGATTTATTTGCCATTGCTGAAATTGGTTGTGGTCCTTGTGGATGATTTGATTCTTAAGTAGATAAGCAGTGGAAAAAAACTTAACTGGTGCATGTTGTAAAATTCTTCTTAGCATTTGTAATGTTTCATTAGGATTGTAATAATTCTGCATTAAGAAGTTTAGGACTCCTTTCATGTTATTTCTGAAGTACGGACTTGAATGATTATGACTAAATTGCATGCCTGCTTATGATCGATGATGCTTTGTTATAGTTAATGATAACACGGCATGTTTCCGATCTGAAATGTTAATGGCTTGAATTCTGATTATTTGTTTTTCTTTTCTCACTCATTTTCATTTCTTTTATTGCACACTTCAAAAATCACACTCACACTTGTAGGAAATTGGCAAATCATTTTGAGAACTTGATGGATTGTCATACCTGCTCTTTTTTCTTTGTTTTTTTAGCATGGCATTATAAGTCTCTTTCTCTCTCCCTCCCTTCCTCTATCTGCATGAATATTATCCATGGGAAATTCAATTTTCGACTGGTGAAGATTATGAACTGCTTAATATATATGTTTACTTCAGAATAATGTTGTGATAATTAATTTATGTTTTTCCAGTTATCATGCTTTTCACATCATTGAATTGAATATAGGGATTATATTCTGTGCAGAAATTTTTTGCAAATTGTTTATGTTTTATATTGGCATATTTTCCATGGAAAAGAATTTTCAAAAAAATAGAAGAAACTAATTTATTTAGATTCCAAATAGATGCTTGTTAATCATGATTATTCCTTGAATGTTTTTTTTGTGGGCTAAAGGGTTTATTTGATCATCTGAACTCCGAATCATCTTGTTCCTTTTCATTTCTTGCCAAAGAATATATTTGAACTACTTATTGATCAAGTCAAATTCGTAATTCCAAAAGCTTACAAGTTACAACATAGTTAGATACCCTTTAGCATATGATCATCGTTTTTCCACTTTTCCTCTAGATGCTATAATGATTGTGTATTTTGTAATTCAGTTAGATATCCTGAAGCATATGATCATAGGTTTGTCTTTGGTGATATGTGTTATTGTTTCCTGATGCCTTGTACAAATTATATGATTACAAGATGTAGCCAAATATCATTTTTTGTTCATTTTTAGTGAACTCGTGCCAAATTTAGGTTGTAAATTTTCTTATGCGTACATCAACAAAGATGAGGTCTGTTTACATAAGTTGTTTGAACTTGTTAAATAGTAAGCGAAACAAATAAGGCTGACATAGTTGTAATTTGTGAGTGCCCTTTTTATTCTACATGTAGGTCTACAAACTTAGATTCATGGAGCCCTGAACAGCTGAAAATGATGAGTTTTGGGGGGAATAATCGTGCACAAGTTTTCTTCAAACAGCATGGGTGGAGTGATGGGGGGAAAATTGAGGCCAAGTACACTTCCAGAGCCGCAGAGTTATATAAGCAATTACTTTCTAAAGAAGTTGCCAAAAGTATGGCAGAAGATAGTGCATTGCCATCATCACCTGTTGCTTCTCCATCATCTCAAGCGTCAAATGGAATTTTTGATATAAAGACTGGTGCAACTCAAGAAACATCTGTAGAAAGGCAAGAAACACATGATGTTGGTCCTTCCTCGAAACCTTCTTATCCAAGTAGTGCACCTGCTGTCAAAAAGCCTCTTGGTGCAAAGAGAACGGGGAAGACTGGGGGCCTTGGTGCTAGAAAGCTTACTTCTAAGGTTTGTTTTCACTAAAGTGTTTAATACATGCTACAGCATTTATTGGTTGAATGGTTGGCCAATTCGAGAGATTTCAGTGCTGAATGCATGTATTTAGATAATCTTATTGAACGTCAAATTCAATATGCTTTATTATTTGGTTTTGGGCATCAGATTCGGGCTTTAGATTTGAAATTAGTATCCAGTTTGACTTTTGGCCTGCGCAAAAGATATTCAAGAAAAGAAAGAGAGCATGAGAAAAACTTGCGATATTTTGTTTTATTATCGTATCTGATTCATCTTCTTTGTGAAAATCGGTTAGTTTAGTCGCATGAAGTTTATAAAAGTTAACATTAGACTGGGGAAATCATTTTAAAATATCAGATCTTGGTCAAATCGAAAACAAAATAGAAAGATCGCATATAATACAAAACTAATGGTTTTCTGCTGAAGATTTTTATATTTTGTTTAAAGAACTGGGTAAAATAAATTGAAATATATGGAATCAGTTTTGAATCTTGATGTTTTGGTTTAAACTGGTCAATGCTCACTCCTACTTGGTTATGGAAATGTGCCTTGTTCTAAGTATACCTCATTATATGCAGCCCAGTGAAAATCTTTATGATTAGAAACCAGAAGAACCAGCTCCTCCTGTTCCCACTCCTTCAATGAACAACACTCCAAAAGCTGGCTCATCTTTTACGTCACGCTTCGAGTATGTGGATAACATCCAAATTACTGAAGTAATTTCTGGTGGTCCGCAAGTGGTTAGCCATGTGGCTCCTCCCAAGTCATCAAGTTTCTTTGTAGATTTTGGAATGGATAGCGGATTTCAGAAAAAATCAAGTTTGAACTCCTCAAAAGTGCAGGTAAACTACGCTATTTTCATCCTTCGAGTAGCTCACGTGTCTGTCATGTATAAGTACTACAGGTAGAATGCAAAAGGGAAGACAAGCAGTGGCATGTTTTACCGTTTATTCAATTATTATAGTTTCAGTTATTAGAATTGGTATTGGGTAGTTATAACTGATATATTATTATGAGATAGTTATAGTATTAGAAGTAGATAATTATATTCTATGCAGGCTAAGCCTCCAGCCAAAGATTAGTAGTGGTATAGACAGTTACAGTCTTTTGTTTGTTTGTGTGAGGTGTAATGCCAGCTATAGCAATAGTACTAGTCACTGACCTATATATAAGGCAGTGTATATCTTTGTCCATTTTATCAATGAAATTATATTAAGCTTTATGCTTATTTTCTCCCTAATATTCTGCTCATCCATATTCTCTCTATTATCTCATCTCCTCCTTCACCTTTAACCCAGTTTCCTCTATTTCTATCAAAACTTAACGTGAAAACCAAGCCAATCACATTCAGAACGTGACAATGTCCATTTACTTTAAAGTCTTAAAAAGGCCAGTGTTCTCCTGTGTAGGGGCGTGCTTTACCAAATGTATGGTCTGGTCCATTTTACATTATTTTTTATATAATATGCCAGCCAAATGTGTGAGAACTAAATGGCTGATATGACATGGAAACAGGGTAAAGCATTTGTTTATAACGATGTCACTGTTGTTTCATGCTGATGACCATATTTGAAAGTCTTAACTGTTTGACTAAGCCACCAGTACTGATTTTACTTACTGCATATAAACTGAATTTTAGATGGCTTGATCAATTTAGTGTCATCAGGGCCAGTTACTGAGTTTTCTTTATATGATTGATGTGCTTGTTTTTGTAATTGTAAATTTTTCTCTGGCATGATATTTGTCATTGTGCTCGAGTTTGTTTAGTCATTTTAATGGGCACAATATCATTTTAGGATATTGTCTCTTAGATTCAAGTATTTCAAGAGATACATCTGGCTTTGTTGCAATGACACTACTACAGGTATCTTGTCTCATTCTTTTTCTTATCCAACACTAGTTCTAGGTTTCATCTTTCTAAGTTGTAGTTCTAGTACTGTCATTATACTTTTTCTGTGGCATGCTTAATCATTTTTCAT